>VCMS01000110.1:194682-214687 GCA_022539475.1 Gracilaria domingensis | reverse complement strand
CTCCTCAGTACTTCCCCTCCCAAAGATCTACAGTACGCTGTCCACACTTCTCGACAAAGTCCCAGTCCTTCCAGCATATTCCTAGGAACTGCGTAATATGTCCAGGCATCACTTGGTACTGGGGGTAACCAAATGGAGCCTCACATTCAAGCCGACCTCGGTCCCGATGTGGAACCCGTTCATAGGTCGTTGAAGCCGCATCCACCACCTCCTGTTCAACCAGGATGTCATTCTTCCCCCCGCGAATAACTTCGGCCATAAGAGTCGTTAGATAGTGCTTCGCATGGCTGAAACATGGCCTATTCTTCTCGCACCCCAAGGACTTCCTATGCTTTGTCAGCAATAGGCACGCCATACCCGTAGAAAAAGTTCCCGCGAACATGTCCATGACAAGATCACCCGGTCTTGTGAAGCGACATATCAACTCCTTCATCAACTCCCTCGACTTCTGCTCCGGTCTTATGTACTGCCCACCTGGTACTGAACTACCTGGCTCATGTACCTTCCATGTCAACCACTCCCCCGCTCTCGGTTTGGGCACCCGGTCAATTACATTCCTGTTAGCCGGGAAAGTGGAAGGAATGAAATTGTTCTCCTCAAATGGAGTAAGACTGGCTTCCTCCGATGGTCGCAATCCACGCTTCACCCCATGAACGGCGTACTCCGTTACGGGCTGTATCCCAAACTTCCGTGGATTCCCTCCAACATTACTGCGATCCCGGATGAACACCAGTGGATTCGCATCCACTTTAAACGAAGGCATGAGTTCTGGTTTACCTTCGCTTCCAGCTCCATCTTTCGTACTCGCCGTTTCCGAAAGTATCCTGTGCCAAACATGAAACTGTGCCATGGCACAGAATATAATGAAGTGCCCACCTGACCGAAGCGCGGAACTTATTAAGTCAGCCGTACGGATCATGTCTTCCTCACTGAAGACATCGTGACCACTATTCCGTTTGTTCCTCTTCCTTCGAGTGTTAAAGGGAGGGTCTGTTAGGACAAGCTGTGCCTCACCCCATAAAATCTCACTCTGATTCACAAACGTTTCGTGTGTGTGCCTCAGGTCCTTCATGTCACAATTGTAGGCTACAAAGTGTGACTTTCTCATCCCCTTCCACACCTTGTCCATATTCATTCGAAGGAGACTGGATATCCCCTTCATGGGCGGCTCAATACCAGTCTTTTGGATGTTGTAACCGGCAACCCGAGATTCATGCTCCGCAAGATTCACCGGCTTCTCGAACTCGTCGCTATCGGAGCTCACGAGGTTCATATACTCTCGACGAGGTGGGGGTGGGGCAGACTTGGTCGAAGAAGGTTCGGCATTACCGGAAGTTTTAGGGGTTTTCGTCAGTTCAATATCAGGTTTCGCGTGAATGCCGACATGGAACCCTGCCGCATGACGCATATCCTGTATCGGTTTCCATAGCAACTCCGAATACTTCTGAAATCGAGCAGGCAACTCACTGGAGTCAGAGCTAGATACGGTATCCATCCGTATCTCCGAAAACTCTATCCAGTTCCTCATCTGATCAACCCGTAAGCTATAGAGGCTATCGTGGGTGCATATGGTTCGAGGTCTGTCAAAAACTCCTTAGCCAGTATTCGCAGGTTTGTATCGCATTCATCACTCAAGGTCTCCACCGATCCACTAGTACTGCTCTGTGGCACATCCTTTGTGTTGAATCGAGTACTCTGGCTCGGCGGGGCATAAACAGACTCCCGTGTCTCTAGCGCTGTATACTTCAACGTCTGCATATTCATGTAAATGTATGGTTTCACCATGTGCTGAACGTTCGTGTATCCAAGATGAGCCGCAAAACAACTCCATGCCCATACGACCTCACTGATAGCGAATCCCAGTCGATCACAGTTGTCTTTGGAGAACGACGTAAAAGTGGGTATGTACACAGATGGTGCATGGTTCACTTTTCGTTTCTTTTTCGGTTGTTTCTTCTTCATCATTCGGATGTTGTCGTTCTCTCCCATTATGTGGCCGAGGTATGATAAGTATATAACGACCTCAAATGGGTTCACAGCTGTTGGTGGGATGAACACTGTCGTCTTCAGAACCTGCTTTCTCCTGGTCATGAAATAACCAACCAGGCATCGCACCGGTAGGTATATACCCATATCCATAGAGAGAAGGAAAAAATCGCGCAGTCTCTGGTCCTCATCCCCGTCCTTCTTGTCAAGAAGCTTGGTTACAAGATATCGTTGTTCCACAGGTCTGTTATTCACAACACTCTTTCGCAGCTGTTGCAGTGTCAAGTTCTGCAGGTTCTTGGAGTTAGTGGCCTCCTCAAACATCTTCCTTGCCTCCGGAATATCCTTATAGTTCTCGGCGCAGAACTCAATTAACCCTCTAAACCCCACGTCCCGTGGCCGATCAGGGCCTCCATCGCTGTTTGCCAAAGCATCGCGAAGAACCAAGAAAAGTCTGACATATGCATGGAACGCCGGAGGCGGAGCACTCATGTCGATAGGATGTATCTCCTCTCCAACATCGGTGGAATCCATCGCTTCAGCGCAAACAACGGAGGCGAGCCTTTAAATGGCGACTTACGCTGGGCACCCCCGCTTTCGGCAGCTCCTCCCAGCGCACTGCCAGTCTCGTCCGTGTCCGTGTCCGCTCGGAGCGATAGCGTCGCGTGTCGGAGCGATAGCGTCGCGTGTCGGCCACGTCGCGATTCGGAGCTATTGCAACGGTCCGGTATTGTGCGATTTTATGCCCGCGGGGGGGGGTCTGGTCCTGTTAGGGTAGCTACCCTAACACGACCGACCCCCCTCCGCCCGCGGGCACGTTCTGGCCACATTCTGGCACCCTCCGGAGACCTCCCAAAACACTCCTCCCGGCACTTCCTGTACCCACTGCGTCACCTCAGTGCACCATCCCGGAAGTTAGGGAGTGTCTGGAGGGTGAAGAAGACGGGATGGTCACCTCAGTGCACCATCCCGGAAATTAGGGAGTGTCTGGAGGGTGAAGATGCCGGGATGGTGCACTAAGGTGACGCAGTGGGTACAGGAAGTGCCGGGAGGAGTGTTTTGGGAGGTCTCCGGAGGGTGCCAGAATGTCGCCAGAACGTGCCCGCGGGCGGGGGGGGGGGGGGGTCGGTCGTGTTAGGGTAGGTACCGTAACACGACCGGACCCCCCCGCCCGCGGGCACGTTTTGGACGATTTTTTGAAAAATGTGCGATTTTATGCCCGCGGGCGGGGGGGGGGGGTCGGTCGTGTTAGGGTAGCTACCCTAACACGACCGGACCCCCCCGCCCGCGGGCACGTTTTGGACGATTTTTTGAAAAATGTGCGATTTTATGCCCGCGGGCGGGGGGGGTCGGTCGTGTTAGGGTAGCTACCCTAACACGACCGGACCCCCCGGCCCGCGGGCACGTTTTGGACGATTTTTTGAAAAATGTGCGATTTTATGCCCGCGGGCGGGGGTGTCCGGTCGTGTTAGGGTAGCTACCCTAACACGACCGACCCCCTCCGCCCGCGGGCACGTTCTGGCCACATTTTGGCACCCTCCGGAGACCTTCAAAAGCACTCCTCCCGGCTCTTCTGGCAGTGATTTCGCTGCACACGCCGTGCACATATATCAAACTAGAGAAAACTAGCGCTTCACACCCACTTGATCCGCGACTTTTAGCACAATACGCGACCTTTGCAATAGCTCCGAATCGCGACGTGGCCGACATCAGAGCGACTACCTGGGCAACCCAAGTCTCTGAATCTTCTCCGCTTACCAATACAGTGGAAAACTTTGGCTTTCTACTGGGACCAAATGCTGGAGAAGCGAAGACACGTTGGATGATGGGGTATTTGGGTCGTCCCAGCTTAAGTGCCTTAGAAGACGAATCGAAGTGTTCAAGAGTCGGAACGAAACCGCCTTTCACGACGGCCGAATTCACCAGAGTTATCCTTGTCTTTTCTGGGAAGTATGTAATAGAGTGCTCATCCAGTGATTCTTTCACGAGACTGAGGAAAGGAGGAAGAGCCTGTTCACCAATTTGATCAGAAATCGACCTTGTGTCCCTACTTGAGAACATCTCTCTAACAGCACTCCATGTTTTTGAACTGGACATACTTGAAACACAATGTTGAAGAGCTCGAAAAGTGAAATAACGCCCTCTCATTGCAAATCGAGGAAGCTGTGTAGAAGTTCCTGGTAAACCTGCATTACGCTGGTAAGGAGTATTGCCATTCTATTGCTTTCTAACATGTCCGTGCTCAATGGAGCGAATAGTCTCCTCCACAGCCGTTGCTGTTCTTCTCGACGTCTTTTTGTAGAGTCTCTTAAATAGCAGGTGTGCATGTTCGTATATGCCTGCGTCGTAGTACTTGATACTTCCCAGACGGCGAATATCGTCCACGAGATGATCGAGAAGATGAAACTTCAGAGTTCCCAGTCTGGAGGGATGAAAATCCGCCAGAGTCTTTGTTGCGGAACGCTTGAAGGCTTCAATCTCCGAACTAAGACACAGGAGAGAGCTTTCAGTCCAATACGGGTCACGATTGTATCTGAATAAGGTCGAAAGCAAGTCCGAGTACTGAGAGAAAACGGTTGTGATTGGGGCAACGTCCTGTTCTCCACAGCATATGTCAAAGAATGCTCCTATGAAGGGAAAGACCATGTCAAGTGCTTTGTAGTTTTTGGCCTCCAGCATTCCACGGAGACCGTCTTTCGTGAAGATACCATTCAAAGATTTGCCTTTCTCCTGCGTGGAGAAATCGATATGTAAACCTTTGGCAGGAGAATCGCGTTCTATGGCAGCTAGAATTGCGTTTGCATGGTTGAGGAGTTGGGTGCGTATCGTTCGAAATGAACGCGATGCAGATGTTCCTATTGTGGTGCACAGGGTGTCTGACTGCAGTCTCTCGATTGTGGCCGTTTTTATCAACTTTGAGATGCCGAGATGCAAGTTGTGTAATGGTTCGAATGAGAACAGACTGTATGGAGACAATCCCGGGATCATTCCAAGGCTTACGGAAGTTTCGAGGAACGAAGGAATGAGAGATATGGAATTTGAACGCATCAGAGTATCCGCTTGAGATCTCCTCTCCCTCGTACGACGTGGACGTCTTTCCGCCTCGTCTTTTTGTGCATGTTGCAAGATAGCTGTGTATGTCTTTCGGATGCTTTTCGTGTGCTTTTGAGAACGTCCGTTGAATGAGGTGGGAATAGGACTGCATAAAGATGAGCGAGGGGCTTTGCATCTATGACACGGGCTTTCCGTTTTGGTCCCATGAAGAATGGACAGAATGTCCTTAGCCTCAGGAATATCCGCACAATAACTTGCAAGCAGAGGATGGCACACTCGACTTAGTTTGTCTTCGCCGATGAACTGAAAACCTTTCTGCGTGAGATTTAGAATGGGCTCCAGGACTTGACGAAGAGATTCTTGAAGGATTTGCATCCTGGACTTGCGTAGAGACTTGCTAGAAACAAATGGCATTGCGTCTGCTTCAGATGCGGAAACCTCGATCAGTGTGGTAGGGAAGTATGCCACTACTGTGAGGTCATCACGGATACACTTACGGCGAAGCTCGTCGGAGAAGTTGAGAAATATGAGGTGAAGAGGATAGGCGGTAACCGATGTTTGCTTTAGAGTTGTTGAAGACTTATCGGTGTATACCTGCAGAAGACCTACGAAAGATTCACTGTAACTTATTTCTTGGGAGTACCACACTATTCTACTATCCAAAGAGCCCATGACCATTTCTTTAAGTTTCGAAGTGGCGTCTCCTGCGAGAGAGCCGGACATGGGGTGAGATTTTTTCGTGAAGTGGGTCTGAGGTATAGGGTGGAAGAATGTGTTTTCGTTGTTAGCCAACTGGAGCTGTTTCACAAGTGTCTGAACGGGGTCTCTCGTGTAGAGGGAGGCGCTGAACTTACATCCTTCTGGCGAGACAGTTCTTCGATTGAAACCGTCCTTTGAGGCGTATCGTTCGAAAATGGCGTTCTTCAGTTCTGTACAGCGCTTGGAACTTGTTATGGTCTCGTTGAATCGCTTTTGCGAGAACCGCGGGTGCCGAAGTAGCCCAATTAGCTCGTCAGCCTCACGATGACCAAGGTTGGAAGCTACTGAAGCCAGACAAACCGTGAGATAATCCATATGCAAATCACCGAGGGTCTCCTCAGAAGGCACTGGGCGGGAACTGCTTCCGTGTTCTCGCTCTAATGACACAGGACCCGGGGAAGGAGAAACACAATGCGAAGTGTCCGGAATGGGAGGGGCGCACGGAGTGGGGTCGACGATGTCCTCGGACACCGGAGGCTCGGGAAGGCGACAAGGGGCAGTGACCGTTTCGGAAGATGCGGGCGCGGGTGCGGAAAGCTTGAGACGCTTGCTTCTCCGAATGGGCCGGCTATTGTCGTCTTCCAGCGCTGCTTTCAGACGAAACGGGCAATGGTTGACATGCTCTTGAAGAGATAAGACTCCTCGGCGAGTAACGAAGGGGCACCCACGCTTCTTATGTGTACAGTAGTAGACCATGGGAAGAAGAACTGAACGAGAAACGACGACAAAGACTGCAAGGGAAGGGCGTCCGAAGGGAGAAGGAGGTCGAGCGAAAGTCAATATCGACGTGTTGCTGAGAACGGAGAATACATTTTGAGTTTAAATCACGTGCTTTCGTTCAAAAAGGAACGTAGGTACACGTCAACCTCAACACAAGGGTGTACTTCTCGTATTATCTACCACTGGTTATAAACCTGTGGTTTCCCAACGTTGTACGCTGTACACTTGTCCAATCTCGCACAGAAAAATAGATCTCTTCCCTCCGCCGCCGCCCCCGCCCGTCCGACGTCCGACCTTCTGTTACCGTCGTGATCCGTGCCATCCTCGCGTTCTACTCCGCTCCGTCGTACTTTTTTCCGCCCTCGCACTCGCTACGAAGTAGCGTGCGGAGAAAGAGAATGAAGTACGCTTCATCTCTGCTTAATGGATTCCATTAAGCGGACATGAAGCGTACCTCATTCTCTTTCTCCGCCCTCGTCGGACACCTCCATAAAGCGGACAGCATCCGTATCTCACGGATGTATTCCGTGCAGTCTTTCAGTGCAGTCTTTTCGTACGTGCTTCCATATCCTTCTACGTATCTTTGTTCTAGACTAACCAATCCTCACCACGTCTCTTCGCGCTCTGCGACATGTACACGGCAAGAAAACGGCTTTGGGTTACTTTTGCGAGTTACTAGGTCCCTCGACTTTTCTAGCGCAACGTTTCTGTTTTGGTTTATCAATGGTACGTTCCATCGCATTTCAAATGTATCCAACGGAGCATTGACTAACTTATGGATACTTTCTGCTTGCGTATACAGGAAAACGACCAATTTCATTTCGTATCTCAAGATCGATGTCTGACTGTTCGGGATAGGCGATTCTGGTGCTTGGTTGGGATATAGGCTGCTCTTTCGTTTATCGCATCTTGCGGTATGTTTGCTGCATGGGCATTCTTGGTGTCCTTGCTTGTGAGTTCTCGCTTCGACACCTTTTCGCGCTTTACGATGATGGATTGTTGGTAATCTAACCGATCCCTTTCCTTCTTCTTCTTCGTTGAAGACCCAGACAACAACGCAGCTGTGTATCAGTTCCTTTTCGGACAAGTTGTGAACTTCAACACATTGCCGCGTGTTCGGAGCAGGACGAACTCAATTAGAACTGCCACGACTTCCGTTCAGAATCGATTGCGGACGATGCTCAAGGTAATTCCGCCCCCCGCACCAGTGAAGCAGTCCGTGACGAAGAGGAGGACTCCCGCTGCTGCTGCTGCAACATCTGCCAGTGAAGAAGGGGAGCCGCGAAGAAGTGCACGAGAACGGGCGCAGGTGAGTTATAGGGAAATTGAGCACGGCCGAAATCGAGGTGCCATAGAAGTTCTGGATAGCTCTGAAGAAGAACAGCGGGCTCCACCGAGGAAGAAACGGAGAAAGACTTTCACACAACAGATGAGATCTACTCTGAACAGCATGACACCGGATGACCTGATGTCTCAACTAAATGAACATGTGCTGAGAGGAAGGTCGATGAAGGTTCAGTTCGTGGCATTGGGAGAGGGAGCGAATGCAGAGAACGCAGGCAGTTCTGCATTTGTGGATGACGATGAGCTTCTTTCTGTGACAGTTCCACGGGTTGTCACCGTCGAGAAAGATGCTGCGCCAGACGATCAGCAAGAGACAGGTGGGGGGTCATTTGATGACGAGTTACCTACAGCTCTTCCGGAATCTGAGGAGCACGGACTTGTTCGAGGTGACCCATATGATGGCCCACTGAACCCATCATGGTGCGGGTATGCCAGGCTGAGACCGCAGGAATGGCAAGGGAAGAACGTAATTGAGCACAAGGACCCCTGGCTCAGAGTCATTCACTTGCCGAAGGGACATAGGTCGGAGCTGCTAAGTGTATCGAATCTCAGAGATGTACACCATCTTGTCTTTTGGCACGCTGCAAGGGCTGAACATCGCCTACGGGCGGAGACATTTGGTATGCAGTATCCTCGTACTCGACCGACAGGTATGGATGATGAAGAGGTGCTGTGGGTTGCTGCGAAGGAGCATGACGAATTTGGGCAAATGTTCTTCGCCCGAATGCAAGTTGAGCTAAGGCAGAATGGATATTGCGTGCTTGATGGCTTTGCGACGGATAATGGTGTCCCTAAATGGGAGGAGTTGGAAGAAGTTCGGGAGTTCGGAGATGTGTCGGGGAAGTTGGTGGACTTCTTCGAGAATGAGTATGGAGCGATGCCGGATATACGGAAAGGAGAGGAACAGAAGTCGTTTGTTCAAATAATCAACGATGATGAAGGATGGAAGGACGGTAGCGATGGACCATTTGAGGGGAGAGTGATGTCGACACGTTGGGGTACGGTGGAGAAGCCGGAGGATAATGAGGAGCTCAGGTGGGTTGTAAGGTCGCGTGCTTTACTTGATGTTCGAATGGGTACAATTGCTGCGGCTTTGGGACTATGGGACAATGAAAGGGAAGCTGTGAAGATGTACACTCCGAAAACTGGTGGTCGATTTCTGGGGACGACGAGAAAGTGCAAGCGCCAGACGCTGCACACCGACTTCAGTGGTCTGGTTACGAAGGAAACAATGAATACTGGTAACCCCGGATACTTTGTAATGGCCTCTGGGAAAGAGGGTTTTCCTCTCTGGGTGAGCGCTGGAAGCCATCAACTGGTGGGGATGAACAACCAACAGTTGCGAGTGATGTCGGAGGTGTATCCAGCGAAGAAGATAACCATCCCACCGTACTCTGTATTCGTGGGCCGTGGTGATGTGACACATGCTGGAGCAAGTGGGAAGGACAAGGTGGATAGGCCCGAGTCTATGGATTTGCTGGTTAGATACCACATGTACATGGTACCAGAGGGCTACGCACTACCTGATGCTGTTCATCGGGTGCGGGATTTCCGACCCACGTTTGTCAATGGTGACGAGGAGGAGGAGGCGGAGGATGAACTGTTGTCCGATAAGGAGGGTGGGGCGGTTGACATGGACGAAGACCAAGTGGTCGTGGAGATTGGTGTGGAAGCGGACGCCGGTAGAACCGAAGTGCTCGAGAGTAGTAGTGATGACGATTTGCCAATAATGAGGCTGCGAGCGCCTCGAAGTGGATGAGAATGAGATGATTAGTAAACTATGTGTGTCTTGCGAGTATTAAGAGTAGTATACTATTACAAGGCTATACATATGAACATAGAAAAGGTGCGGCAGGCTGGTAATTGAACAAATGTCAAACTTCTTTGGTCCAGTTGCGTCTAATTGCAACATGCCAAATGCTCGGTATCGTTAACATCATTGGTGGCACCAGTCAATTCGCAATTGAACATGTAGCGTCCTAACATTTCTGAAACTGCACTTAAGGTTGCTTTTAAGAGAAGTATGAAACTGAGAAGTCTATACAGTTCCTGTCTATGCGGTACTTGTGGCAGTATGTTGACTGTATCAGGAAAAATGGCAGAGGAACAGAGAGACTTGGCGGAAATTTCACCAAATACCTTGTCTAAGTTCATATATGCCAATGGTTCCGGTATATTAAGTTCCGTTGATATAACGTTGAGAAGAGACGGAGAGTCAATTCCAGAAGAAGTTGTGAAGTGTATGAAGTTCATTGACGAACGTGTTGGTTTCGGACTTGTCACAGGGGGTGATGTGGGCGACGTGGAGGGGAAAATGGAAGGACTCGGAGACTATAAGTTTGGTGTCTCGGCGAATCATGGAGCTTTCCTGCGTTTCTCTGACGAGAGGGAAATTAAGGGTGCATTCAATGATCACACCCTTGACCACACTGTTGACGGACTACTGTTCCTGGCAAGGGATTTGAATAGGAAGCATGGTATTGTGAATGATGATGACAAGGGGTTCGTGGAGACCAGAAGTGATAGTGGCCTTCCCAATTTCGTGTACAACAAACTGTGGCAGTGGAGGGAAGAAGTGGATTCTGCTATTGGGGACCTGTTGCAGAAGATGGATGCGTTTGTTATCTATCCCGGCGATAAAAGTTGCGAAATTGTGGACAAGCGATACACAAAAGGAAGCGGAGGAGAAAATCTTGTGGATAATGAACCGAGATTTATTGATACGGATGACGTCGTGACGTTCGGAAGTGCTTTGAGCGACGGGCCTTTGCATGAGGTAGGCGTGTACGGCGTTCACGTCAAAGAAGATTGTATCCCGGGTGGAGTACACAACCTGTTCGAAAGCGTGGAGGATGTACATTCGACAATTATGTTGGTGGCTCTGTTGTACGGCTACGAGGAAAAGCAGCACGATAAAAACCACTATGATTCATAAAAGGGTGTTGAGATATATACGACACTTTTATTACTGAGATCTCATATAATAGCTAAGTATTAAAGGCATCGTAGCACTTGAAACAAATTCCAAGAGCATTTCTAAACCATTGACACTTGCATTTTCTGTACCCGTACAGTTCTGCCACCCTTCTGATGGTCTCATGCACGTCCTCCACCCCATCAACAAGATATGTTACCGCTGGTGGAGGGTCGTCTCCCTTCACATGAACTGCGAGGGTTGCCATTTCATATAGAGGACCATCATTGGAAGCATTCCCGAAAGCAACGATTAAATGTGTGTCGAACTGCGGGTCGTTTTCAACCAAGGCTAGCGCCCCACTATTTTTCGTGAAACGAAGTCCCCTATGTCACAGTTTTCATCTTGAGGGTACGCAACCAGGTTCGGAAAGGATGTCAACACTTTTGAAATACCGGAGTTAGCTTCTGTTTTCCACTTCGACAGTCCATTGTACGTGAAGTTAGGGAGTCCACTGTCTTTTCTAGTGCTCACCACTGCTTGTTGACGCTCTTCGTGAAGTCCGTGCGATTCATTTAAGGAGAGTGCAAGTCTCTCAAGTTCGGCTGCACATCTTTCGTAGCCTTCCCTGTCAAGGTCCTGATCAATTTCGGTACCATTGGATAATCTCACCCGTGCGCCTTGGTTTCCAGAGATGCCAAAAGTGTAGCCACCCAGGTGCTCCATGAAACTCTCGGCATCCTCTATATCTCGCCCAGTAGCAATTCCGAAACCAACGCGTGCATTGATGTACTTCATGCATTTGACTGTTTCGGCAGGAATGTTCTCCCCAGCTCTTTTCAGAGTACCGTCAACATCACTAATCACGGCGTAGCCATTTTCGAATATTTCGTTAGCCAGCTGCTGAGGAGTTACTTCTTGGGCTCTAACTTCTGAGTTATACATGTTTTGAAAGCTTTCGAAAGGGTTCGTTTTGCAAATGGGTGTGGGTATACAAATGAGAAGGATGTGATTGATGGTCACAAGGTGTTTCGTAGTATAAAAAGAGTCTAAGAACGACCATATACGGGTATTGTAGTACTGTTTTAAAACGTTACTAGGAGGAGAAGTTTTTGCATCGATTTGAAGTAAAGAAAGGATGATTTAGTCATAAATTATATGTACGGGTTCAAGTGGGTAAAGAAAACTGTAAATATCTTAACATGAGCTTAGAAATCAAGAAGAGTAAAACAACCTCCATTACGGGTTGAAACCCATAAAAGGTTTACCTTACTTTATACGGGTGCCCCAAGTAATGCAAACGCTTAGTTCTTCAGAAATATCACAATTTTTGTACTTGTTTCGTTACTAGTATCGTGCACTTTAATGATATGGAATGACCATTTTCTATCTAGCAAAATCTTAGCGAAGTATTAGTGATAAGGGATGTAGGATTTAAAGGGGCATATTTGAACCACAGAAGGACGAACAATATAAGTAATGTAATAGGAACAGGTCATTTCGATAAAGTAACTTTTATGTTTAACTATCTCTAAAAGGTTTACAACACCGAAAAGTCATGTGTTCTAACCTCAAAGCTGGGGGAATGGGGAGGGGGATAACTTTTCCTTAACAACGTTGACGTAGTTTGTATGAAAAGGAGCGGGGTCACCGCCGACAATGTTTCTTTCTTGGCGGGAAAAGTCGTAGAAGTACGCGTTCCTAAACTGAAAGTCGGAGAAAGAAGTAGGGAAGCCAACGAGAGTTTTCCCATATGCAAGAAGTCGCCCAACGGTCTCTTCCAGGTTGAAAGTAGTACCTGTCTTAAGCGAAACTATCTTCAACAGCTCTTTCATTATTGTGAGCACAACCGTACTGCACTCCGTAGCGACTACGTCCATAGGAATGAACCTCTTGAGGCCCCGACGATGTTGAACGCTGATAGCCACACGAGCTTCTCATAATAGCTTACGAGAAATGTGTCTTCGTCGACAACCCCGCAAGTGAGACCCATAGACCTAAACCTGTCTGCAACGTTGGAGGCCCACTTTCCTGTTGCGACAGTGAGACCATCCGGACTTTGAGGAGTGACACCATCCTGCGGAGCTGCGTTTCTTGAGGGACACCAACGTATAGGACAACTTTTGAACATGTTCCACACCGAGCTTCGAAACCAATGGTATGATGTCTCCATTCTGGAAGAAAACGAGATTCTCTCTGAGCGAATAAGGGCAAGCCTGAATTACGGTCTCCAGGGTGTTCGTTCTTCCACAAACTAGTATCGGTACATCAGAAAGATGAGAGGTAGCAGCCATGCTGCAGAATTCGTGTGCGGAAATGACCGTATCTTCTTCGTTCGCCAGCATGGTACCTATACGCCCCCTTCCAACAATAACGGCCCGAGTCCTTCGGGCGGGAGATGAGCCTGAGGGACGTCAGAGTATCTGGGACTCGGAGGCGGAGTGGAGGCATGTCGCACTGGGAGTTCATTGCAAGTGTTCGAATGTTTTTGTGTGACGATAGAAATGGAAGATGGGGCGGAGAACTGCTGGGTAAAGAGTGATACTTAAGTACAAACGGTTGGAAGCGCAGAACGGGAACATGGTTCACTTTGTGAAAGTGAGCGAAATGTATGATATGTGATTGTACTGAATGAATGATAGGCCTTGTATGAGACGACAAGCCACAAAGTGTGATGATGTTTTATGAAAGGTAGGTGGAAGAGTAGAAAGTGTGCAATGAATGAAACTGATTTCGAACCTGAGTTGTAAAGTAGTTGTAAAGTACGAGTTACGGGGAGCTTGAATACAGGATGAAAGGAGCCATTTTGGCTTCATAAATGACGTGAACGGGTTTATAGCTTCACTGGATTGCCATAATTAAAAGGAGGGAGTTGGATTGCGCCCGAATACGTCTATAAAGGTCGTAGAAGCACTTATGAAGAAGGAGTTGTAGACATGTTATTGTTGATGACGGTGGAGCCAGGGTTTGGAGGACAGGCGTTTATGGAGGGTGTTCTTGATAAGGTGCGACATGCAAGGGAGTTGTACCCAAGAATAGGGATACAGGTGGATGGGGTATTGGACTGAGTACTGTGAAAGGAGTAGTGAAGGCCGGTGCAAACATTTCAGTTGCAGGATCTGCCATCTTTGGCTCGAGTAACCCAGCTCATGTCATAGCTGGTTTTCGAAAGGTTGGTTAGAGATAGTAGCATAAATTATTGTTTATTACATTGTTACCTTTACGTGTTATCACAACTAAATTCTCCGTCTCCATTGGAGATGTATTTCTCTTGTATCACAACCGGGAAAGGATGTGAGAGAACATAAATATATCCCCAGTGGACGCTGAGAGGGAGGATGAACTACTCTACGTGCTACCATTGTTACCCATCCGGTGTCGAGTGGTGACATATTCTTTTTTTGTCACAACCCACAAAGGATGTGACGGAAGAAGAACATGCCCCCAGTCGAGACAGAGGTGAGCAACTCTAAGTACAATCACTAGTCCCTAGCTTGCCTCCACTGGCAATATCTTCCTGTTTTGCTATAACCATCGAGTGGGTTATGGTGGAAGAGAAAAATATCGCCGGTCGAGGCGAGGTGGGTGGGACTATGTGAAGAGGGGACAGAGAGATGGCGCTTAAATAGTGGAAGGTGCGGAGGTGTACAGTGGATGTTTTGGCGGGAAATGGGATGAGGGAAACAGGGACAATCATGGTGCTGGATATAGCCCGTGTGGTTGGACAGTGGGGGTGGACAGCACAGTTTAGCTCGATTGCACTGTATCGCAGCGGAAACTTCGATCCAACTACTACTTCTTTTTCTGAAGATGTCGAACGGATACGTGAAGGATGAGGAGCTGTGGGCTGTTGGAGGGGAAGGAGGTACCGCAGACGCCGTCACCAAAGCGGGAAGAGGACGTGATTACGGCGGCTGGTCGGATGTCGCAGAAGAAGGAAGTGGCCGATGAAGGAAAGAAGTGTGAGGCGAGGAGAGGGATGGTGATGAGGTGGAGAAGGGGGTAGAATTGGAGGTGGAGGGGGTCGCAATGGAGAGAAGGGTGCGGTGCATCTGAGTCAGTAGAGGTTGGAGACCAGATAGAGAGTGGGGGCGGAGAGGGTGACAGGAGATGCGGTTTGTGGGGAGATGAAGGCGAGGTGGGGATGTTGGGGTTGGTGATGAAGGAGCAACTGGACGATGAATTGTGGAGATTGTAACGGAAATGGGCGGTGTGGTGCTGAGTGGGGTGGTAGTGGTGTTTCGGTTGAGGCGATTTCGAGCCTGCGGAATTCGTTGTCGGTATTGGAGTGGAGATGAGAAATCATGTGTATGGGATAGTGGAGTGTGCGGGAAGGGAGTTGGAGAGTTGCGGAGGAGAATAGGGTTCTGAACGAGAGGTTGGACGTGCTGGAGAAGGAGGTGAAGGAGCTGTGCAAGAGGCAAAGATTGGTGGAAGAGGAGACGGTGAAAGGAGGTGTGGAGGGAAAGACGGAGAAGGGAAGTGTGGGAAGGGTGGCGGTGCAGAAGGGTCCCCTGTGACACCGAAGACAAAGGTGGTGGGGTTGGGGATGGGAAGAGCCGTCTGAAGAAGAGGCGTAAGGAGATGAAGAAGGTGGTGAGGAGGTGCCGCGGGAGGGAGTCGGAGCTCCGGTGGTGACTGGTTTAGAAGTGCGGTGGAGGTAGCGCGGACTGCGAAGGGGATTCTGAGGGGACAGGAGGAGAGAAGGATGGAGGGATTTGAAGCCGTTTTGGGGGAGGCGGGTATACGAGAAGGGGAGGGTCGTCCACCTGACTTCTACAAAATGACGTTTGCGGAGACGGAGAGAGAGGATGCGAACGCGTGATGGGCGAGAAATGGGTAAATAGCGGGAGTGGTGTGGACTGGGAAGAAGTGATGGGATGATTGAGGTGGGATGAGTTGCGATTGGCATTGCAACATGGGAGAAAATGGAAAGGCAAACTAGCACGAGTGCAGTTTTGAGAGAGGGTCGCGAAAAAGAGTGAATGGGATGGTGCGGCGAAGTAGAACCTCTACAAAAACTAGGGACCCAAGAACTAAACTGCGCGAGATGGAATTTAATATTCCAAAATTTCTTAATTTTTGAGTGCCAGCCTCTGCTACCCCCTCGCGCGCCCGAAATAGCCCCAAAACTAGCTTAGGTTCCAAAGCGAACAGACTATATTCCACTTTGCAGAACACAGACGATGAGCAGACTAGGTCTCTTCCGTGCAGCGGTGGTCACTAACTTTCAGAACATTGTTTCTGTATCACAGAAAAGCGCAGAAGCCGTTGTCGCGGAGGCCACGGAGTCGTTCAGCGTAGAACCGATGGACGCAGGTTCCTCCTTGGGCGCCTTCACCGCATCCGGGATGCGCTAGTAGCAGAAGATCAGGCCACAATTCAAAGTGCAGAAACGGGTGCGAAACCGAGTCCGGATGAAGATAGAGCGAACGATCCTGCAGCTCGCGAAGAGGATAAAATAGCAGCTAGGAAAGAGGCTCAATAGTTCCGGTGACGAGCCTAAATCGAAACGTACGTCTGTAGAACTGGGAGGATGGCTTGCGGAGAGCAACGGTATGTCCAGTGACCAGCAATGTTATTCAAATAAACAGTTTGATTTTTCGGAAAGCTCGAGAGCTGCCATGCATGTGCGCGCGCTTAGTAACCGATTCGGTAATCAGTAATGCACATAGATCGTGGGCGCCGGCTCTCAAAAAGTCCTAAGTACTTTGAGCACGCCGGGAGCGCAAATCGCGTGTTTTCAGCCTCTGAAAGAGCTTCGTTTCCGAGATATCGGGCAAACAAGTAATCGCCGTTTCTGACCGTTTGCGGAGGGGTAATTCCGCCGCAAATATTTGATTATCCTTGCAAGTAGCCTTTGGCGGTTCAAGGCGCAACCTGCCGTATACGGGCCAAGAGAGCCTGCACGAATGGTGTTGCCGCTCTCCATGGCATGGCGCGTCCTTGCTGGGCGCCGCCGCGTGCACTGCGTCCTTGCTGGCGCCACCGCGTGTGCTGCGTCTTTGCTGGGCGCTCCCGTGCGTGCCGCGCATTGCAGAAAGTGTTGGAAAGCCTTCCAGGTAGCTCTCCTTCAATGTCCTCCCGAATTCGGGTCAATTTGTTGTAAATCAGTTTTGTTTGATGCTGTGCGTAGTGTCCCAAGAGCTGACGCGAAAAGTGGCTCTCTGAGCATCAATTGAATCAGACAAAGAGCGCAGTTGGTATCCCGTCCGGTTGGGGTGCACTACCGTTTTTGAGTTTGTGGTTCCGAGATGTTCGGCGTCTGTTGCCCCCTTCTTAGGTGGCGATGCGCCCTCGCGGCGGTCCGCTCGAAATACCTCTTCACAAAGTTGTGTGGCAAGTTCCGTCTCGGTTCCCATGTGGGTTTCTTGAAACCAAACCACTTCACGCGTACGAGTTCCTCACCGTCCTCGGTTTCACCGTGATCGATAACCTTTTATACCATCCATTCCTTTTCCGTTTGGGGGCCAGGTTGGCCGCGTTTGACCCAGCATGTACAGGTTCTTTGGTGGTAACGGGTACACGCGAGGTTGTTTGTGCCGATTGCGGTAATTCTGAACAGACTGCTGATGCTGGTGCTGTTCTATCTTGAATGGTTGTGTCGGCGGCATTACCCGGGTCCTCGGAAATAGGAAGGGCATCCGATCCGGAGTTAGAGTCTGTATTATTGGCGGCGGCTTCGCTCTCCTGGGAAACTAAAGAGGCACCGCAGTCACTCTGTCAATATTAACGACGTCGTGTAACCCATCGATGTCGAGTGTGACCGTAGTTTCGGTAACCCGGACGACCTTGTACGGTCCTTCCGAAGCCGGTAGCAGTTTCTTGACGATATCCTCGTACTCAGTAGAGTTTTCTTCCCAGGTGGAGCGTCCAAGTGAACCATATACCCTTCCTTAAAGGTTGGAGTGTACCGTATCCGCGAATCAAAGGATGCTTTGTAGCGCTCCTGCGCTTTGCATAATTTGGTGTGGGCTAGCTTGATTAGTTCCAATACGCAGGGTCGTGTTACGCGACGGATCTCTGCCGTTGTAGGGCGGAGAGATGTCGTTTGCGGGAGGGCTGACGTGGGTTCATCGAGCACAACTCCGGGCGGGTGCCGCGTGAGGGTGAGTTTGAAAGCTGTGAATCCGGTTGAACGGTGAACGTGCAGGTTGTATCCGTACACCAAAGGTTGGACCAGCTTGTCCCAGTCCTTCCGGTGTTCAGATACATAATGCCGCAAGAGCGGGTAGCAAAAACCTTATTAAACCTTTCGGCTTGTCCGTTCGTCTGGGGGTGGTAGGCAGTCGTCAGGGCGTGCGTGATACCGAGATCGGCGACAAGGGATTCAAAATACTTGGAAACGAACTGTGGGCCGTTGTCGGTGAGAAGATAGGTAGGAATCCCGTAAGGTTACACCCAGTTTTTGAGAAAGGCGATTGCGATATCAGTCGCCTTTGTGTCCGGCAGCGGTATGGCCCTAGTGAGTTTTGTGAGGCGGTCTGTTATCACCAATATGTATTTATTTCTGCGTCCTGTTTTCGGCGAAGAACTTAATATGTCCATAGCCACGAACTCGAAAGGGGCCGTTGCCGGGAACAACTTCAAGTACTTATGGTTCTTGAAGTGGGTTCCGCGGACTGCCCGGCAGAGGTTACACCGAGAAACGGTCTCAAACACATGCTGTGACATGAAGGACCAGTAAAAATCCCGACGCAAGGTGTAGTACATCTTGATCGCGCCTGGGTGTCCCGCCAAACATTGGAAATGAGCCAGTTCGAGAAATCTTTCCCGTAGGGACTCCGGTACCACTCTCTGTAGGGCTCCGTCAATCGCGAGATTCTGCACAGTATCCCGGAACGGTTGTAGTCAAACTGGGACTTAGGATCTTCGATGGATTCGGCTTTTGCATTGCAGAAGGGATCTTTCGCCTGAGCGGCAAGGAAGTCCTCAACCGTTATCAGGATGACGTCCGGTTGTTCTGCGATGGTTATGAATACATGTAGCGGCTCCCCGTCGTCAGTGATTGTAGGCCAGTTGATCAAGGCGTCCTCTATGATTTCTTCGTTCACAAGTGCATCCGCGACGGCGTATTCCGTGTCGGTATCTGTCTCATCACAAGTAGGCACGGAACCTCATCCTCCAAAGGCGTTTCGTCTTCTCCGTCCGTTGGCATCCGCGAAACTGCATCGGCAGGGAGATGCTTAATACCGGTCGGTATTGCACCTCGAAGTCGAATTCGCAAGGCGTAGGCGCCATCTTGCGAGCTTTCCCGTAGCATCGGTTATATTGAGGAGCCAACGCAAAGCGTTGTATCTGTTCGAATTCGAACAATAAACCTTTGCCCTTCTAGGTATGCCTCAGGAGCAGCATGCTCCATACTATGGCAACACATTCCCGTTCAGAGGTACTGTAGTTCCTTTCTGGGACGGTCAGCGAACAGCTCCAATACCCGATCGGGCGGTAATCTTTCTCATTTTCTTGCTGCTGAAGCAGAGTACATCCGATCTGACGGTGGCAAGCATCCGTCTCCAAGAGGCCAAACCGAAAAAAGTTGCATCACGAGTTGAAGAGCTCATGTGTTTGTACCGGAATCTTCAGATAGACAGTTTCTGATGACGTTGCGGCAGAAGAACGAGAGAGCAATTCAAGACTTGATTGAACAGAAGTGCCCTCGCATTCGGAGAACCATGAATCTGTTGTAAAGTTTGTGAAGAATACTATCTCAGCGAGATTCAACCGTCACATCTCGAAACAGTATCATCAAGAAAATGTATAAACGACGGCCAAAATCTATCGCTGTGGAGATTGACTCGTTTTCTTCGATTTCCGTATGACGTTGATGCACCTTGTTCTCCTGGGTTGGGTAAAAACAGCTGCTCGAATCATTTCTCGATCAACATTCAAGGCCTGGAGTGTACCTCGAGGTACAGACCATATGCATTTCACCACACATTCTGGAGAAGATTAATCGTGCCAATGTCTCCTCGTCGAAAAAGGGCATACAAAGCAGCTGGGAAGACCACCCCTTACATTGGAAACATCTCTGCAATACTTACGGCGGAAATTACAAGAAAACACGCGAAATATATCCCAAAACCGTTTTGCATTGCTTCAATGTATCGAAGAGGATTATCAAAGTTTGGGTTCTCACCTTCTCGACTGGTGTCGCTTAGCTTTGATTAGGATTGCTCCAACAATGCGGGTGAACCACATGCGTAAGGCACAAATCGAAAAACTCTATGC
>VCMS01000110.1:162384-194470 GCA_022539475.1 Gracilaria domingensis | reverse complement strand
CAACGGAGGCAAAACCTTGCCGGCAAGCCCGGACGAACGGGCACAGAAGCGGCAGCATGGCGCGCTACTCCTGCGACGGGACGACATCGTTCACCGACACAGTCGGCCAATGGGCAACCAAAACAACTTCCGAACGGACAATAAGAGAACCGTAAGAACGGATATTCTCAACTATCTGGGCTCCAAACAAACGAACCAGCTCCAACGATTGTTGGCCAATAAAGCCGATTCTAGTCGGGAGACCACTTTGTGGTGCAAAACCGGTGACGGGAAAACGACAGCCGCGTCGCGGAAGAGCACCGACAGGGGTGTTCGACCCTGCTCCCTACAGGGGTAGGCGCAGTGACAGAACCCTCCGATAGGGCCAACACGAGCCGGGTGTAAATCCGGGTGACCCCGATCTGGGCGTGCAGTCGGAGGTAGAGGGGGTAGAATCGGCGTAGGTATCCGAATGGTTCCGGCGAGCCACAGCGAGTGGGGGTATCCAGCCCAACGGTATGGGACGACAAAAATCAACAAACGAGCCGCACTGCGGAGCACTGACTCGCGATAAGCGGGAAAACTCCCGAGACAAATGGGACAAACCTACAATGTAGGGCAGAGTAGCGAAAGCCGTAAGACGGAAATGAAAACAATAAAATAGATAAGAAAAGTGCCGTGACGACGGATTAGTACTCCTCAGGGACGGAGGTTGGTTGATCAGCCCGGAATTGCGGCGGTATTCCCCAGGATGGGGCTTGTGACCGTGCGCAAGCGGCAAGAAGATCAGAGCCAAAAGCCTCGTTGAGGTTTACTTCCCGTACAGTGGCGGCAAGTGCCGCCACTTATATACGGCACTTGGAAATATCAATTAAAATATCTAACTATCCGGCGCTGCCGGCCAATACACTACAGGTGTGCCCCCGTGGCATGCTTGCCACGGCGCCCGCGCGATCGGGCCAACTTGGCACACGTGTGCAGAAATACTACCCTTCCTAGGCATACCCCAAAATAGGGGCACTACCCCAGTAGCCTCTCATAACCTGAGGTGTCGAAGCCGGTAACGGATCAACAAACTATGAAAAGCACCTCGGTGCATCCCCACAAAGGGCGTTTTGCTCTACATGAACCAGCTGATGCTGACGGTGACATTCTTCGCATATTGGATCTCGGAGTACCACCAAAACCATTCGAGGATCTGGACCTCGTCGAGGTAGATATCATGTCGTCATAGCGGTTAGCATTTCTGGAACGTGTCTGAGATGTTTGACTCGCCGTCCCAGTTCTAGACGGATCACTGCGAGTGCGGTGTGCGTATGCACGTCGCCTTGACGCTCCCATGTCCTTGTTCGCAACTATGCCTTCGATCTTATTGTTGATGAGCAGTCATGCCCTCTGCGCTGGCGTAGGACTGCCTGCTACGACCCCTGTGCCTGTAATTCCATAGGGACCTCCAGGACCACCTCCACGATGTAGAAGTAAACGACCAGATTGAAGATTTCTATACGAGCCATATTCAGAGCCGTCACGTCTCTCAGGTTATGGACTGGCAACGTCGGCAGCTTCAACTTTGAATCTCATATTCTTCAATTTCTTCTAAACGGCGAATTGGTTCCCATCCCTTCTTCTTCGGTAGTCGGCCTCTCGTCGTAGTCTGGCACACTCGTCATTGGCCCTGGTCAATGCCTCACGCAATTCATTGATTTGCTGATGACTGACTCCAGTAGTACTAGAGATATGGGATAGCTTATTCTGGTAGAGTAACACCTGCTGACGGAGATTCTCAGTCTCTCCGAAGTTGTCGTGAAGCTTCTTAGAGAACTCATGAACAAGCTCGACTTGTGCAGTAACATGGGACATCTCGAGCTCATAGCCATGAGTGGCCTCCAACGTCTCGAGCCTCATTTCCGAATCCTCAGCCTCACAATCTCTATTTCTTTCGACAAGTTGAGATCTGGTTACATCCTAGCTCTCTGACCTTGTTCTTCTCTGCTTTCAAGTTCCTTTCGGAGAAGCTGAAGCTCCATATCTCTGTTCCCTGTCAGTTCGACCATCTTCTGTATCATTGCTCGTTGCACTTCAGCTCACATATTTTGCATATGACTGGATATCATAGTAGTGTTCTTGTCCTGCTTTGACTCTGCTTCGTCTATTCGAGTGTGCAGCTTTGCATCTCCTTCCTACATGGGCTGGTTTAGATTCTCTCCGACCCCTCCAATGGATGGCTTCGAGGCCTGAGATGAACGATCTTGCATTGGCACATTCTTAGTAGTAGCGCTAAGCATGCTTAGAGCTTCTTTGAGCTTCTGCTCGTGCTCAGCAAGGATCGTCTTCACGGCCTCAACAACAGATTCTGAATCTTGTCTTTCTAGAAGCAGAATCTCTTGCTGCTCAAGCCGGTGAGTCTCCGTGAAAATGATTCGTAGTTCTTTCCTCGAGATGTCATCGCGAGCTGCAACTAACTCCGGCGTAAACCCGTCCAAACTGCGCTTGCCCACTCTAACATCCTGCCCATCTGTACCCATCGCCGTTGCGCCAGATTTAAACGTAGTTGATGTCACTTCTAAGTCTCTAGATGTTAGTGCCTTCGCTAGTTGCTTAAACTTCTCCGGGTCACTGCCACTGGTTGAAATAGCATTCATGGCAGCTGACCCATCGGCCGAAGGCTTCCCAGATGTATCACCTCTGAAAGCTTCTCCTCGACCGTCACCCTGTTTGCCAACACTAGTTTCACTCGCCAGTATCCTGTCCTTTCCATCTGTGAACAAATCACCGTAAAACGCCACCGATGTCCCATCAGGATCCTCAATAACACTTGAATGAAGTTCCCCATCCGGTGACAATAAGCTCTGTGAAGCAAGTTCAAGGATTTTGTGAGGAGGCCTGACCACTCGAGGTCTGCGACTTCTCGAACTGTGTACAGACGCAGACCCACGCCCAACAGCTAGCTCAGTATCACCAGATGGTAGAGCTGATTCCTGCGACCGGGATCCAGATGGATGTAATACTGTGGACTTCGGACTGAGTCCTCCATCCAATATGTTTGAGCAAACCGAACCCTGATCCTGGCTTTCTTCATCAGAACTTTGCCATACTCAGATTCGTTTCCGGAACAAACCGGCGGAGGGCTCCATTGTGCTACTCGGCCGTTTTCCATGATCGACCGGCTGGGGAGGCGGTGTTTGGTCGCTGAACTTTTTAATGAGCGTCTCGATTGACGGTTTCGATTCCAGTCCTCCTTGTCGTACGTATCCTTCCAGTCGGGCATCCAGTACTATCTCAGCGCCACATGTCGATATCGCAATGGCGACGACATCAGAATCAGTGTCTCCTTCAATCTGCGACGTTTGTCCCCCTGTGCTTTCTAATCCGAATCCCTTGCTTCTTTCGTGTCTTGTGCGCATTGACTGCTGTACGTGCCCAGCAATCACTGAGTTCGGAAGAACGCTTCTATGTCGTCCTTGTCATCCATGGTGGATAGAATGTCGAACAGATGCGCAACGGTTATCGCTCCTGGCACAGTCGCTTCGTACAGCTTTCCGGCCGTGTGAAGGAGGAAATCGCCAGGTCTGTACTCCTACGTACACACGTTCATCGTCCAGTTCGTAATGTATTTGACATGCTGTTATATATCCGGTTCAGAGTTGAAAAAGTGTTCAAACCCGCTTTGATCCAGTGCGCGAGCGGCATCAAACTCTCTGGTTGCATAAGCGCGCTTCAGAAATCCAAGAGGCGACCTGGAACTTTTGAAAAGAAGGGCGACCGCATTGATCATGATCCAGTGCGCAGTGATAGCTACATTGTTTCAGTCGTCGATCAGGTGAGTCAAAGGCAGCGTCTGATTCACAATCTTTGCATCACCTTCTGACCATAGCGACCAGTACCTCACTCTCCCAACGCATGTGGACAACGCTAGTTTGATGTTTCCAAACGTTGGCGCTCTCTGATCGATTTGAAATGCCTTCTCTTCCACACAGTACACATTATCTCTCCTGACCACGCCCTGATTCGAACATTTGGCGCGTCGATACAGTGTGTGCTTGCTGGACGGAGTGTGCGAAACCATCTCATATAGGCGTCGGGCTGGCATATCGCTGCTTGTTCGGGATAGTTAGCAATCCCAACTCAGAGAACAAGGGAGCATTAAGGAGGTGAAGAACAGCAATCTTTGCTGCGAAACACGCAAGCGAACATTGAACATCGGATGCAATGAACAGCACGAGCGCCGCTAGAAACATTGTACGTTTGCTTTTTCGCATTGAAGAAGATGGCATCTTCATCAACTTCCAGCACGACGAACAACAGTGTCAGCCAGCCAGTCGAGCGATCGTCGCTCACGAGTCGTGACGCTGTGATCAGCAGCTGAATCAACGCTGTCTAGCAGACGCGTAATACGACGCTCCTAGTTGTTTGGCAGACGAGTTCAAACCTGTTCAAGCCGTCCCAAACGTAAGCGATAATGTAGCATGACCCATGCACCGCAGTGCAAGGGCTGCAAAGCCTTTCCCAGACGTGTTCAAACAACACCTGGTTTTGGGCGCGAATGCTTCTATCAAAATGATCAGCTTCAACTGACGAGATTTGCAGCGTGGCCATCAGGTCCTTCTCGCCCACCAGAATCACCAACAGGTTGCTCAGCAGGTCCGACCGCTTCTCGGCGTTCATCTGCATGTAGTCGCCCACCTCCGTCACCGCGTCTACCGCGATTTCCTTCGCCCTCTGCACAATCCCACGTCTCGCAGAGATGAGCGCCTCTGCCTGCTGTCATTTCAGCATGGCCTGAGCAATCTCCGACGCGTACGATAGTTCGTTAACATTGATCGCCACGATACAAACGCCTGGCACGGAGCATCTCATCTGTAGCTCATCGCGCATCAGGTTCTATATTTTAGTTGTTTCAGTGCGTACAATTTCAATGTCTTCCAAAGGTGATTCGTACGGATAGCTGGACACTATGCGTTCGAAGACTGCTGGAGCTTGATCTCGAACGAATTTGTACGGATTGTCAACATCGATTACTGCTCTTCTGGCGGTTTCAATGTTCTACGTTACAATGACCGAGATACACAAGGGTTTCCGCGAGCATCTAAACTTCAGTTGCTCACAGCTTAAGAGCATACGTCGATTGAGCCTCCAGGTCGTACAGCAATCTTTCCCGAGAGGCCAGGCTCTCATCTGTATTCGTATGACTCATCAGTGCCATGTTCTTAAGCAGTTCACAAGCTTCACATTCTGGAGTGTCGCTGGGACACAGCATATCCCACTTTGATGGTCGCAAAGCTCGCGGTCCACAAACCTTTCGCGTTTGTTCGATTTGGGATGTGATCCTTGTCATCATCCCCTACAACATAGATGAAACTGTGTCGGAACAGCACTTCTGTTACTCGTGCTGCTTCCATTTTGAATCGCTCCGCATTCCAATTTCCGGAGCATTGTGGCGTGCCACACTGCTGAGAACTGAACGACGGGGCGTGAACTGGTGTCCGTGGTAAAGAGAGGTGATATGGAGCAGAGCCCATTACACGAGGGGTGTTTCAAGAAGGCGGAGCATGTTATATACTGATAGGCTGTGGGGTTTCAATGTAGGCCAGACACAGCATGTGACTGGATGACGCACTATACGACATCGGCGGTGACGGAAACGGCAACGGCGACACAGGATTGGCCAAGCGCGAGAAAACTTTTGACTATCGGCGTCTCACGTATCCGAATCGCTGTAGCTCCACAGCAATTTTGTCTCGCATCACTGATGTTTCTCGACTTCGGTTTCTTTACCGTATGTTATCTGACTCCATGTGGAGATTCTTCTGTAAATTCACGATCGGTGACCCATGTACACTGTTGTCTACATGGCTTGGAATTGTTTCGAATGAGCTTCCGTCGTCCACATCTAATACGAAATTATGCAGCTTGCATGCAACCATAATGATAAGCGTAACTTTGTGCAGGGGGTAGCGAATTGCAGACCAAAAGATGCCGAACCGACAGACCAATATACTGAATGCCTGTTCCACCACAGTCCTACAAGAAGACAAGTATGCATTAAAGGAATCTTCCAACCCACTTAAACCTTTTCCCGGATACGGTGTCAACACTCTGGACTCATTTGAATAAGCTTCATCAGCAGCAACAACAGCCCAACTAGGGAGCTCGGGTCCTTTTAGTAGCTCATACAGTTTTGTAGATGAAAACGCAGTAGAATCGTGTGTTCCCCCAGAATGAGTTGCAGACACGAAGCAGAACTTGTAGTCGGCCTGCGCTGCAGCTTGAACGCAGACAGCGAAGAACCCTTTTCGATTGAAATACTTCTTAGGATCCTTCACATCGCTTCGTTTTGGCTTCGTTATCTCGATCGCGATTCCATCAAGTGCTGCGAGTATACCATAGATCGGAGATCGGCGCAGCTGACAAAACATATTAGCCTTTTGCGTGCATTCTGCGTGGGTACGAGGGAAACGAATCTCAGGTAGCAAGGTATCCAATGCACACAATGTTTCCTCAAATATGCTGTATACTGTACTGGAACCTATTCCATACGGCCACCCTACGTCCAAATAGCTAGCTCCAGCCATAATACGTAGTGTAACAAACAACATTATTTCGACGTTGAGTGCCGTGGAAGCCTGGGTATGATGTCGCTGTGAGCGTTTTAAAAAAGATCGTAACGTGTCCACCAGGAGACGAAACTGTGTCTTCGTCATGCGGTACATGCGGCGAAATTGTTCCCATGAGATACTTTCCATGTGATGCTCCAGGTTAAATATGGGCCGTGGAAGCACAGTTCGTAAAAAGATGAGAGGCGTAAGACTCATTCTGAAGAGCAAAGAACAACTGGCAAGCAGAAACTGCTTATGTTTCGACACATGTGACTTGAGAACGTTCCGCAATATGTAGGGTCTACACAAGGCACGTCGGAGAACGGCGCGGTTGTTGAGGTTTGCCATGAGTGAGAAGACAACGTCGCGCGGTGAAGACTGCTCTCGTAGGGTTGCATTCACTCGGACAGAGACTTCTGAGCTGTCTCTTTACACAGCAACGCCAACTTACGGAAACCACCCGAGTGGACCTCTTCACAGAGCGGCCGGGCGTCACTACTTTCCAAATTTTTCATTTCGTAAAGCTCCTGGAACGCCCTAAATTGCTAAGATCGGGGCAACTTGAGGGCGGATTGGATACTATGGAGACCTCGCCTGCCGCGGGCCATTTTAATGTCCTACTCTCTTGCCAGAGCATGCTGTCGGCCACTCTTCCGGCTGTTTCCTCACGCCTGCCTCTGGCTATTGAGGAAGGATCTACTGCGGCTGGGCATGCCGCCAACAACGATCATGACGAGTCGCATCCGCGTACCAGCACGTCAATCTCCAGCCTCTGAGGCGGCTCTCCTCTAGCTGTCGAATGCAAGTAAAATGGATGGGTTACACTATTTATGTAAGCTAAATTGAGGCACGAGTCACCATAGATAAGTGTTGTGCGCACACTTAAAGCGATGGGTACATACGATAATTTACGTATGCAGCAACGTAATTGATTGTCGGCCACATTATCCGTCTGAGTTCCGCGACACTACCTAGATATTACTGGGTACCCAAGGTGGCCGTGAACGTGCGACGAAGAAAGCGAACAGCGTCCCGATAATCCTAGCAGAGCGCTCGCCCATTGAAGTGGCTTCTCTCGTGACTGGCATATTATCCTGCTGGATGCGGGATCACGGGAAGAGCTGGAGCTCTTATCCCGAAGGCCGGTGAGATTCAGAGAGAAGACACCTCGCGGTACGTCCGGGTTACTCAATCTCAGCCTTCCTGCATAGATGTCTAAACCATCTGATCTCTTTGAAAGATTGGCATCCCCCTTACACGGTTGAAATCTCTCGCGGCCAGTCATTCGCAAAAAGAAATCTCTGCCTGATTCTTAAGCTCCTTCCGGACGAGCAACGCATGTCCGCGCTCTGCAATCATATTTGAAGTCTATGCTGAGCTTCTCCCTCAGATTGCTGCACAAAGCACTTTGCCTAATGCTTTGGTTGAGAGCGTGACACAAACAAGAACGGTCGGCTGGCTGCACAGACAAATGGTGGCAGGCAGGGTCGTCGATGGGACCGGAACGTTAGCAAGTATTACGGGTGTTCTGTATGCACGATTCGCCAGCTTCAGCAAGATTGGCAGGGCCGGCAAAGTAGCTTATGGAGATTTTTACCCAGCAGGTCGATCAGAGCAGAACCAGTTACGCGTGCTTGCCGATCATGATCGCCAAACACGCTTATTATGAGCTATCTTGACCGCTCGGAGCCGACGCATTGGGGCAGTCACACCGCGTAGTTCGTCCCGTAGTATCTTAACGCCACTCCCGTGTGGAGTAACGGCCCGCTTTCGATGAAGAAAACCGCCCCGGCACGTCGTCCGGAACGCGCCAAGCGATAGGACAAAAACGTATGAAATCGTTTTTGAACACCGATGAAACACGGATCATAAATACGAGCGTTTCACTCACAACGACTCATTCGCACAACATGGTTCCATCTCTTCGCCCGGAAACGACAGTCTGCATACTTTACTTCCGTTTCTGCACGCAAATCACAGTGTCCTGGGTTGTCAAAGTTAAATTACGAAGTGAGTTTCATCAGCATCTCTACTTGCCACATCCGTCCCAGACTCCACTGGCGCAAAAAGCTCGGGCAAATTTCCCCGCAAATGAAATGGCGACCTCTATGTGTATCTGCTTGGTTTTCGCAGGGTGAAGCATGTGTTTTCCTCATGATGATGCGTCGACTCGTCGTAACAATCACATCAGGACTCGTCTCCCCACTAAATTCCCCGCGTGTACTCCTCGACTGTCGCGTGGACTACATTCTAAGAGCAATTTCCGATTTGGCGTCAATAACAATGCCCTGTCAACGGTCTTTCCAAACAACCAGTGTAATGATAGTAATTGCGAGAAGCCTTGAAGGACTTCCAAATGAATTGAGACACCACAGTTTGCGCAGGGACGATTGAACTCCTCACAGCATCTCGATGGTGGCAGAGCATGCACTCCACAGCACGTGCTACAAACGCACCGGCCCTGTCCTGGCCTTCAGTTTAACCTTTAGGCCCATGGTGCGTGCTACGAGATCACTCGCATAGTGATAAACGGTCCTTGTAGGCAACAGAGCCGATCGTCGGTATTAGCGGAGAGGCGTTTCAGAAGTGCGCCAAAACCTGCGGCGTGGCCGTTCCTTGAAGGTTAGCGGTCTTTTAGATCCGCAGAGAAAGGTCAGGCGGAACTGAAAGAACTGCTTTTGGATTATTATGCAACCGCCTCCCGTGTCAATTCGAGCGCGGCGTATGAGAAGATCTCCAAGGCTGCAATTTTGGCTCTTTCTCCGATAAGTAAGACCGAATAACTCTAACCTAGCGTGTGTTCTCTCGTCGGTTTGCTTTTTGCGTATCTCATTTTGCCCGAGCTCTAGGCAGAGAATAGGTTGCGATTACTAATCGGCGGCTTTGGTGCAAATAGAACAGTCAGGCGAACTGTCACGAGCCCATGGCGATGCGACCGAGCCTCGGCGCGATGCGCTTGTGCAGCCTCTTGATGGAAAAACAGCTTCCGTCGAGAGATGGGCCCGATCCGTACGAGTGTGCGCTATCGATGGTCATAGCGAGCGGATCTTCCTGACGAGTTTGTCGTCTGTGTCCGCGGTAGACCAAAAGCAGCTGTGTGTCGAGAGAGCACATGTTTGTGCTATCTCAGGCTGGTGAGCTGAAAGTGTCAAGCTCTCTCATGATCAAAACGCGGAGACCTGGCCGTTTTCACCCCGCGCAAACTGGTCTGCAACCCACACTAAATTCGACCAAGGCTGTTGAGCTCTATGCACCCTAATCAGTGTGGCCTACATCAATCATAGGGCGCGAACACTAATCTATCAACCCCACTCCTAGTTTACGGTCACTCGGTGTAGCGCGAGATAGCAGCTGCTGCTTCTTCGTGCTGAGCGCATTTATGTCGCTGCCTTCCATTCTAGAGCTGCCGCGCATCTTTCCTCCTACAGCAGACGCCTTGGCGCATAGAACAAGAAAAGACTCGCGGCTCTCCTCGAGAAAAGTTCCACGTGTCCCCACCCGTGCCCCACTGCGCAGCGTCCGAACACAGATGAAGAAACGATCCAGCGGATAAGAGGTAAATGAACCACCGCCCGGCCTCAACCGCTCCGAGCAAGGAAAATCAAAGTGCCGCAGACGTCGAACGCGATTTTTTCTCTCCTACGCCCGCCCGCTGTCGCTAGCACTGTAGAAATTGGTGTTTCTACACGAGGATATCCTGTTTGGGGACTGCTGGAAAAATGGGCCCCGAATACCAGGTATAACTCTTTGCGAAAGGCTGTGTAATAGCGGACAGGTTTGAGATGCATTCTGAAAAGCGGGGAAACAAGACTAGCTATGCATAGATATGACCTTGAACAGCAAGTTCTAAGAGAAATAGCCAATGTGCCGCTTTTACACAAATTGTGTCAGCGACAAAAAAAGCGATACATATGTCTGGATCTCAGAACATGACAAAGAAGCTTGCGATTGATATCTCGAGAACTACATGCGCGGAGTATGAAAGCAACTGCAACAGCGACCCTTTAGACCAGACATCTAACACTAGGCTCTTCAACAATACCAGAGCCAGAGTATACTAATGGAACGCACATCGAGGTAGCACTGAGCTGGCATCGTCAAAAGTAGAAGGACGTCTACTAAGCCTGAGCAGAAGAGGCGAAGAGAAAATGGAGAGAAGACAGGCCGTCAATGGCTGCTACAATAAAGCAGGCTGCGCACTGGGACCGCATGCTGACAGCACACGAAGAAAAGCATGGCGCACGCTGCGCCACGAGAAAGAACGTGCGCGCGAAGCCCAGACGAGAGCCAGAAAAGAACGCAGATCAGAGAAACCTACGATCCCACACTTAGACGGCGACGAGCTGCGCGTGTCCGTCTGAGTGAAACACAGAAAGCTCATCGCAGTTCAGCACATCACTTCAGCGCCAAGCACTCTGCGCTAGGCCCAACGAAAAGAGAGAGGGAGGTATATTGGCTATCACACTCAGCCGAGGTGAACACGAGACGGAGACCACAGAGGACACTGACTCATTGACAGGGGTAATCTTATTAAACATGTCGATGATTTGCTCAATCCTACGCTGAATGGGAGAAGTGCAACGAGTGGTGCGTACAGAAGAGCGCGCAGATCTGCGACACTCAGAGTCTTGAGCTCGCATATATACCACATGGAAATCGCGTTGATCGGCAAACACAGGCGAACGGTATGAGAGGCAATCAACGCAGGGTGAAACGTAAGACGCGCAACAGCGCGCATGGCGGCGGTAAATATCCGCGATCAGAAGGGGGAGCATCGGACCTGGACAATGGTGGTTCAAGTCGCGGCCGGCATGCATTCGACGCGTGTACGTATCGTAGCTCTCTCGAACACCGGCCGCTCATACGGGCGTCGTGCGACAGAGCAGGAACTTAGTGGCGTGGATTTCCGTAACGGCGCGGCAACAAAATTTGCCGGGGAGTATACGGTAGGTTGCCAGGGCTGCTGGGAGCCTGGCATGGCAGAGGAGGGATGTGCGCCTGGACTGGATTGGTGCGGCCACTCGCAATTTTGTTCGGATAATTCGAGTCATAAAGTAGAGGAAAGCCGTGGCAGCCGATGGAGACGGCGCGATGCCTCCGGATCACAACGTGAATGGCATAACGGGCGAGGCAGGAACGGCGAGCGCGGCTTGAGCCTCGGTGGAGGACGCATGGGCGGCAAAGTGAGTGTGAATCTGCGGCACAGAGTGTAGTATGAATGACCACAGCACCCGTTATCTAATCGTGGAGACGAGGTCCTCCACGTTCGGAAAGCGTACTGCGACATGCGCTGAGGGAAAGCTAGCACTGCTCGTGACGGATGGCCAGAATGTGTTGCCCGCTTCACGTATTTCGGCCTCTACAAGTTTGCGAATAAACACTACGCTCTGCAAGCAGATTATTTGCAACGAGCACCGCTCCGATACTGTAAAATCTGCGACTCCAACCTCAGGCGTGTTACCAATAGATTGAGCAAAGATTTTCTCTATTTGCGTCAGGGGTCGCTGCTTTTCTTGATATTCACGGGTATAAGCATACCCCGCACTCTGGAGCGCGAGCACGTGTGTCGAAACCCGACGGGACTCTATATGCTCCGCTGCAGGAAGTTGGCGAACCTGCAGGCGAACCGGGGGAGCGGTATCTGTATAAATTAAGTCAACAGCGAAGATGTCGGACGGAGGCCCGCCTACTAGGCACACATGTCCTGGTGAGGCGAAACGGTAAGTAGAGTGGGAAGCGACTTCCACATACCACAGCGCGGGCAACCCAATGGCAAGATTATGCGCTCCCCATAAGCTGGATTTCGCCGATTGTTTAGACAGATATCAGGCGAGCGTCAAACGGCACAGTTCAACGGAGTCGATGCGCCTTCTATAAATAAGTTGCAGACAACATTTGTCCCATGTCGCCTCGCGTCATCACCCAGCCAACTGACCTCCGGAAACATAACCTATGGAGAGGGATCTTTTTGTTGGGGGCGACTTCTTGTGATGACCAGCGAGCGGACAAATGCAGACGCACGCGAGGGAGTCTGGTCCGCAACCACGACCGCCCCGCACGATGCTTGTTCAAACTGTGAGACTGCAACACTCAGGTGCGGCGCACGAGGAAAATCACGGGGTACGAGTCTCACCAGTCTCAAGGGAACTCACGCGCAGAGCGGCCCATCGCGAGGACGTGGCACGCGCTTCCTCTGTTGGAGTGGACCAGCGTGCCCATGCGGGTCATAGTACGCCTCGACGGCTGAGGGAATGTTTCCAGGCTCCAAGCCTTGCGGATGGAACCACGGAGCCCCCGTAAGAAACGGTGTCGGTATTTTAGTTCGAGTCGGGTCCCCAACGTTGTGTCGAGTTTCTTAGCCGTACGAAACGCCCACGCGGCCCTGCAATGCGGGTTGGGACACTGGTTGGACTGGAACAAGAGGGCCGATCCAGTTTCCACTGCGGTAAACCCGTCGCCGGAGGCGGAAGTTGACCACCACCGGACAGGGGACAAGGCGCAGATGGTGAATCCGTGCGAGTTTGACCGTTGCGCGAAAACCGAGTGATCGAGATAGGGGTTGTGGAACGCCAAGCGGAAGACGGCTGCGTGTACGAGAGGGATACGCCTAAGGACGGAGGTGTAGACAAACCCGAGAACACGGGAGAGGATTCACAGGAGGTCCGAGTCCTGCTCCCCTATATGCAACCCCCGAGTTCTCAGCTTTGAAGGCTAGGGAATATCACCGGACTGAAATCGTGCGCGAGTCTGCTGCAGAACGCTTATTGATAGTGGGAAAGAGTTTTTTAAAGAGGTAAGCGAAACAATAAACTTACTGGTCCACCTCTATGCACATTATTAAATGGACGTTGTTCCCTACCCACAGTTAGCCACTGTAATATTGGTCGCCTTCTGCGGTTCGAATATCCTTTATCATCTAAAAGCTGACTAAGGTATTGCCCGGATAGAACAGCGGTCCAACGCGCATATCAGTTACCGTCTGTGTTCGTCGTTTTTGCTATTACGCCTGCACTAGAAACCACACGAATTATACGGTACTGAAATATAGTTCAAAAAATCTGCAAAAAATTTGTGCGTATAGGACCTGAGTGTGCAAAACAAATTAATTTCAATTGTTTTGTATACTACGCTCGTCCATCTGTACTAGGTCTCTTTCTCTCCAATTCAAGCCTCAACAGACAGTTGACGTATACCGCCCTACGCATTGCTCAGTATGATGGTCGCGAAATGAAACGTATAGGCACGTGATTTTTGTTGCCGTTTGAGGACGATCATGTATGCCACCTGCTGCCGAAACCATATTTTACTTTCGCTAATTCTGCTTACCAATGATACTCTAGCAATAGTCTCATCTGACTACGTACTACCTAGTACAATATTCATCTTATGGAATCGCGCGCATGCATCTCGCCACCCCCATACCACTTCAAGTTGCATTCACTTACAAGAGCCCACCGCCACCACCCTCCTCTATCTCCGCATCTGCGAAAGACAACGGCCCAAACGCTTTCGCCACATCATCGCTCCGTTCCTCCTCCCTTCCCTTCCTTCACATCCTGCCAGGTCCACTTCTCCTGATATCCCACACCACGCTGCTTCCCTCCACAACGGGCTTTGGAACACACCCCCCGACACCTTCAAACCCCTAGTCTTCTTCTTTTGTTCGCCTCTTCCATTCTTCTCCTCCTCTGTCGTCCCTCCGAATCTCCATTCGGCATCTCACTCTTCCCACCCTTCTACTGCTCTAGCTTTCCTTCGCCACGATTGGCCGTCTTTTCCACGTACCTTCCTCTTTCGCCCCTCTTCTTTCCTTCATTACTGCAACATTTCATCCGTCACCCAAAGCTGCTCCGTACGCCGGCACAAAAGTTCCTCGCGATCCTCATCTGCATCCACCTAGGCCCTATCGACCCCGACCCCGACCCGACGCCCGTTCAAAATCGCGTCAGCGCAGGAGGTCACTGGAGTACCTCGGACTAGACGTACATCCTCCCGCTTCTTTACTGAGTTCCTTTAGCTTCCCCTCCCAGCCTCCTGCACTGCGACCTGGCTCCAAGCTCTTTGTCCACTCCTTCAATCCCCTTAGCTCCCTAGCAATAAATTCTGTGACCTTCCTTCGTCAGTCCGACGCATGTCCGCACCAAGGCGGGTCCAATCGCCCGCTAGGCGCACCCCACATAGCCATCGACCCACCAGTCACTCACGCCTTGTCCTCCCCTTTTCATTTTCCTCCGCAAAACATCGCTCTTAATCTTCTTATTGCGACACCTCTTCCTCATCGCCTAGTGGATCCACGCCACTTCCACGATCGACTGAGACTTTGCCGCTCATGATCAGATTCAATGAGCGGGAACGTATCGGGCGCGGAAGAATGGAAGGAACGGAAGGGAGGGAACGAACGGAAACTGGGAACGGAGGCAACGGAAACCGGATACCACGGGATACAAACGGATAGGGCATACCGAAACGAGTGACAGAAGGACGACAACTCGTATCTCCGTGAGCGTAAGCGCTCGCGGAATCTATCACGGCGTTCAGTAAAACCCTTAGTCATGTATATAGTACGCGCTAATTCACCGACCACTGTACCCTTAGAACCCGGCTTTCTTGATAACTCCTGTGTTGATAACAACGCTCTTGGCTCTTTCTCTTCATAAAATGCAATTTCAGTGAAAAATTCGAGCCAATGTCCCTGTTTCTCAACCAGCTCCGCCCCCTCTCATATTACCACTTCCCTTCATCATCCATGTACCTATTCCTTACTATATTCACTGTCTCGTCTCATAGTACAGTATAAAAAGAACGCAGTTTAACAATCGTTTATGAAAACCCTGTTCCCCAACATCGTTCAGTAGCATCGCTCATCTTTAAAGAAGCGCGTTGAATAGTAGAGCTGGTCCTAGTTATAGAACTCGCAAACAGTTCCCACCGTTTTAATGAAGAAATGTACCTCATCTCTATAACCATCGAAGCACCCTTTACTCGCCTTTACGTTACGAAATTCGAAAAACGAAACTGTCTTCACACTGCGGCGCAATGGTTTCGCAATACACAGCCCACACGCTACGGAAAATCCCCGTACTAAACACAATCGACGCTGCTTCTTCTCTACGTATCCAGTCTGGATGCTTCCCACCATGCAACGAACATCACTTTTCAACAGTACCAGACGAACCTCGATGCTGAAGAAGCTCACATTTCGTCCGGGTGCAAACTCTCATCACTGCCCGCACTTCATGAATGAGCTCAAGCAGGCTCTATGAAATACTACATGACCACACCCCGTCACGAAAGTATCTGGGAAGACCCACCCTTTAACCTCACGCGTATTTAAACCTCTTCCCAGAGTCTGTCGGATTATATATTCCAGGTCAAGCATTTCCTACCTCTAAAAATCCTCCTCCAGCCATGCTGTTCGCCACCCCTCAGGTTATTTTGCTTCATTAGTTAGCCTGGCTACATAGGCGCGCTTCTTCGTATACTTACATTCACAGCCGCGTCTCCTTTGGCCCAAGCGCTCTACTAGTTTCATGCGCTTCGTCTCGCCCCGATGCTCGTCTCAGCTATAGATTCGCATCACATTCTCGTTATAGCCATTCTGCGGCTCCCTGAAGACTCTCCTACGAGCATCCTATCTACGACCCGAACTGGCCTACGACGCGCCTGCCGGCCGCGGACTATCGCTGAATGCGTCTCCCCATTGGCCGCTCGCATACTAGCTATGCGAGTATCGTTACCGACTTCCGATGACTCTTCATACTGTGCGATATCCATTCCTATAGTCGCACACGGCACCACGTCCGACACGCAACGTCGCGTGGTCGAGCAATCCATAGCTCACTCAATCGTCTTACCTGCACGATCGAGTCGACTTCGCTTGCTTGTATAACCGCACGGCCCGAGCTGCGGGGTTGTGAAGGAGCGCCCGGTCTGCCGCGCTGTGCACCCGAGCGTTCCGATCGCTACGCCTCGTCCGGCACAACGCGGCGGCCGGAATCGGTCGCCGCCCGTGCCCGCACCGCGACTCTATCTCGCGAACGGCCGGCGTCCCAGCGTCCGGTGTCACGCACGACAGGCGAGGCCTGCGCGCCACCCGCCTGCCGCGGGCGCACCAGCCTGCGCTCGCCGGCCCGGTGAGGGTGCGATCTAGTTTGCTGGGACGCGGTGTTGTCGTGCTGAAAACCATGTTACACTATTTCTCTTTTGGACCTCGCTCCTTTCCCTGACATGCCGCAAAGATTACGCTACCCTAGATCTCGAACCGATGATTCCCTCGCACATGACGAGCACCTCCTCCATATTGAGGAATAAAAACTTGGGTATAGAGGTCGGTGGCCTTTTCACTCTCAATCTCTCCATCTTCGTCACCTATCAACTCCGTCCATCCCCCTCCAATCTTATAGATTCTGTCAGAACAGCTTATATAGCGTTTTTTCCTAGTAGATTTTTTATTCGGCCTATTCACTATCGTCCTGAACGCACTCTCTGTCTTCTACTCTACAGGCAACACCTTTAACAACATTGTATCGCTCTCGCACCGCGTAGGAACTCGATGGGAAAGGCTCTGTCTCTACATCCGTTGTGTCCTACACTCCTTCAAAAAGGCTCTCTTTTTCCATGATGTATTGCTCTCCATCGGAATGTTTTTGAACAGAGTAGTCCCAGTATTCTTTGCCCACACGCTTTCTGAGTCGCTAGAACCATCAGCCTTTCGTATGTTTAGAGGTATTCCCCCTCTTCTTACAAACACCCTATTCGTTGCACTTCTTGTGTGTGCGGGTATCGTCAAGCACGAATCACGGGTCAACCTCAAGAGGTACTTGTGTGCACTCGGAGAGCATCCTAGACCCCAGACTCGACATCTATTGGAGAAATAATTTAGACACTAACTACGATAATTATTAGTAGTACATGGATAAAGAACAAACATTTAACTCTTTCTTAATGAAGTCCCTTTGTGGAAACATATGAAAATTTATATAGCACTTGTGACATAGGTTTTACGCAAAACAAAAATCAATATCTTCAACAACAACAAAACATGGTGAAGACATCTCCAGATTTCCACTCGTCAACTGCAATATCATAAAATCCTAAATTCATGGCTCGTTCAGTTCTCCTCCCCATTTTCTGTCCTTTCCTCCATCCCCTGCGCTTCATAGTTCTCGTCTTCTTCCTCCCTGTCCCCTTCCTCGACCATCAACTCATCCTCTTCGTCCTCGTCCTCCCCATTCTCCACCAATTCGATGTCCACCGCAGAACCAACTGTGTTGTACTTCATTCCCATGAGATCGTCTTCTTCCACAAAAGTCGGTAGAAAATGGTGATTCAGAAGAACTGCATCCGGCAAACTGTACTTCTCTGGTACCATATACATATGGTAGCGAAACAGTGGGTTCTCCCGAAATCTTCCATCTTTAGTGCCCGCACCGGCATGAAATACATCCCTCCTCCCAATAAATACAGACATAGATGGTACAAAGAACTTTCTCACAACCATTCCTCGTGCCAACCCTTTAAATGCCTTTGCTGTTACAGCAAAGTGACTGTGAAATCCTTCACATATCCAAAGTGGGAACGACACAGTTCTGGAGACCATCACAAAGTACCCCTGGTTCTTCCCCTCCAGCTTGTCTTCGTTTGTCAAGGTCTCGAAGTCGGTATATAGTTGCTGTCGCTGGCAAGTCACTCCGGTACATAAAATCCTCCCTTCGGTTTTCGGTGCATACATTCTCTCATTCGGTTGCTTGTTGTCTTGTAGCCCCAACGCCGCACATATCTGACCAAGCTGAGCATCTAACAACGCCCTCTTCTTGAAAAGCAAATGCGTTTCCGCTCTATTCTCCAGCTTGTCCACTATACCCCCTCCTTGTCCTCATATACCTCCCATTGTCCGCGTTGATTAAAGAAATCCATGTAGTTCGATTCTTTGGTACCTTGAGGTCTGGGGCTTCTTCGAAACTTTTTTTGAAGAAGGCCAATACCTCGACGCTTATAATCCCATCGATGAGCTTGCTAAGACTTTCAGTCATCTTCAAAAGGTCTTTGTCACAAGCAAAGCCTTCCAAAATACAGAAACCTCTCTCCCGAAGCTCAACCATCTTGTTCACAAAATACATGTACGCGACGGAATCGCTCTTAACTGCCTCTGCCCATAGGGTCCCATTATCAACCTTCCCCTCTCCTACCGCCTTGTTGAGAAGCTTCTGACCCTGAGACGCAGCATGCCAAAACACAGCATGATGTACTTCTTTAAAGTCCTTCGGCTCGAGCAAATGGCCTCGGTGCTCCTTCCGGAGATGTATCGCATCCATCCACGGATATACCGACTTAATCCCATCCACTCCAGCATGCCACTTGGTAGGAACTTTCAACAATTTCAACCACGAATCCCCCCCCCTCGTAAGGTCCTTCGTCTGCCTTCTTCAGCCCTAGGAGTAGAATTTTCGGGACTCTGTCGTCGTCGAAAGGATCCGTGTCGTCTCCTCGCGTCTCAACATTTGGCGCTGAATCAGAGTCCGTGTCGCTGCTGAAGGAGATTTGATGAGCTTTGAGGAAGCTTCTGACCCCTTTCCCCCAAGCTTACGCAGATGATCGATGACGAATGTTTCATCTTGGGGCACCTCGCTTACTTTCACCTTCTTTTGAGCCCTGGGGTTGTTATCGCTTATCATCTTCCTTCGTCGACGACTTCTTCTGGTGCTCCTTCTCAACCCCGTACCACTTGGCTCCACTAAAATCACGTCGCTCACCAATTCCTGAACGTCTTCCTCGGCATTCTTCGCCTTAACAAGTTTAGAACGCGACGCCCGAGTATCCGGTTTAGTGACTTGGGTCGTAAAAGTGATCGCTTTTCCCCCTTCCGCCGTAGCAGACGGCCCCACAGTCGAATTTAAATCCATCCCGATGGACTTCTTCAGCTTTTCACGAGCATAAGCCATCCTTCTCGATATCTTTCCGCCCCAAAGCTTCTTTATCGCTGCAGTTTCCAGGCGTGCGGCCTGTGTCGCATGATACTCACGGAGACTGAGTTTCTCAAACCTAGTGAATTCAATCTGCATCTCGTATACTTCCTTCAGAGAGAGTCTCTTTCTTTTCGATACTTCAACGGCCAGCTCATTTAAAGACCGGCAGCATATAAAGAAATACTTTCGTATTTCTTCAAAGCGGCCCTTCAGTTTGGACTCTCGTCTCCTCGCAAAATATGCTGCCAGGGTGTCGAGGGTGAAATCGGTTGTGTCCTCATCCATAGAAAAGAACTCATCACTGGAGATAGATGTAATACCAATTTCATTATACTCCCGACACACATTTTCCAAATGCTTCAGCAATCGAAGACTCTTGGCCACCTTCAAACCTATCTCCGCAAATCTCGATAGATGCCTGATATGGTACTGAGCTATGATTCCGCATACAATTAAGGCACCCGCAACAGCGGTTCTTGTCATGTTATTCAACACTTTCTTCTCCTCTTCAACCATCGCGGTTATAAAGGATACAATGGAATGAACCTTGTCGGCGAAGTTCATAAGTCGGGCCTGCTTCAGTCCATCGTTCAAAGCATTACCCATGCTCAGAAGCTCCCTCGTTTTCATCTTTTGTTCATGCTTTCTTCTCCATAAGGAAACGGTAAGTCCTTTACGCAGTTTTCTTATCTTCGCATCCTCCTAACATACTTCCTTGAGTGCAACAATACGATGAGCTCCATCTATGAGGATACAAGTAACTTTCACGCGAATGCCCTCCACCATCTCCTTCTCGGACTTACCAGTGATCAAAATAGCAACAATCATCGTTCCAAGGGCCTGAAGAAACCCTTTCCTTCGAATCTCCGCCTTCAGAGCTTCAACATGCTCCCGAACTGTCCCTCTCACAGTTGCGTCCGGGATCTCGATTAGGTCGACGTCGACCTTCACAGACTCGTACTCATAATGGTCCAGGGTGAACTTGAGCGACGCGAGACTCATATCCACGTCACTCGAAGGTAATTCATCACCTTCGTCGAATAGTTCATTGACGTTTCCAGCCAAGCTCTCCTTCACCAAGACAACGTCATCATCATCCACTTCGTCCACATCCACAACTTCCATCCTAGCTCCACTGTGACTCCCAGCCATTGCAATCGCTTCAGCAGTGCTTTTTCTGGACGACCCAGACTGGACATTCATCGCTGGTTGCTTCCGTAATGCAGAGACGGCACTCTCCGGAGTTGTGGTCAATTGTGCAGTTCCTACCGTTGTACAACCCTGGTCTTGCTTAGATGGAGTTTTAAGCACAGGCTGAGGCGCTGGGGGCGGTACTTCCTGCCCCCCTTTGTTCTTCTGTTGTTTGCCTGGTGTTTTGGCCTGGGATACTTAAGGTGGCAAGTGCTTCCCACTCGGTGTACGCGGGGGTTTCGGTGTTTCCGGCATACGCACTCATTTCCATCCTGTCGTGGACGTCGCGTTGGTATGCCCTGATTTCTTTCTGGGCATCTGCGGCGTGGTGTTCTGGACGGTCTCACCTGAAGCCATAAATTTCAAGTCCCAAGCATAGAAACCCATTTTGTTTAAGTCTGCAACGGTCTTCGGAATGGAGTCTTCATCCGTACACTTAAAGGGATACCGGTACGGTGTATGGAGCCCCTTCGATACATCAACTCGCCATATACCGACTATATCCTCTCCCGGCTTCCCTTTCAGTGTGTGAGGATGCATTTCTCTTCGATACTCTTTGCCGTCGCCAGCAGACTCGATGGCTACCACATCAGCCGTGCCAATTGGGACCTTATCCCCTCCATTCCCCGCGATCAGAAGAGTCACTTTGTCCCCCGGTGCGGGTTCCTCTTTCCCCGCATTAGAGCTCATACTTGTCTCCGGATTCTGTGCTCCCTGACTACTCTCCTTCCCTCCTTCTTTTGTCTTCTTCGCACTTCCAAGATGCGGCGCCATGAGGTTTCAAACTTTCCGCGGCTTTCGGGAGCGCCTCATCTGCCGGTTCCTTAATCCTCTTGGTTCCATTATATAGCGTCTTTGAATTTAGCTTCGTCAAATACCTATAAAAGTTGAATGCAGAACAAAGCGGTAATCGTATAATGCTCTGATTACGTCAGCAAACGTCGCACCCGCTCGGTTTGAACACGGTAAACGCTTCGCTGTCGGTTGAAGCGTCGCACTGGTTCGTATCGCAGATTTGTAGTGCAGCACGCGGAAATGCTGGCGTGAACATTCGCATCACTTCGAAAGAGTGGTACAGGCGGTTACGGACGGTGTAGAAGGCTTAGATGCATACCAGACAGCATGATCAACCCTCACGGTTCTCCCCTGGTACCCTCCTGTGGTGGCCGGATGTGACGTGTTCAGACCCCGGTCTGGACCGCGGTCAACCGAGTTCATGGCCGAGATCGTAGCCATGATCTCGGCTATGAACTCGGCTGACCGCGGTCCAGACCGCGGTTTGAACACGTCGCATCCGGCCACCTCGCCACTCTACGGGGGGTGCGAAAGCAGGTTGTAGGGTACAACATAGAGCTGAGTAGAGCTACGCAGAGCACATTGGTCTTTTCACATCGCAGTTTATACGTATCTACACAGAGGCAAGAAGCAATTTAGGGCGGTGAGTAAAACATCCGGTAAAACATCCGGTGCAGACCCGGGTCCCGTGGATGTCATTGTCATAGACGACACGGATGATGACGACGACGGAGCGCATCCTCTTTCTATTGCTCCTGATGGTATTCTTCCACCTCACGACTTTGGCGATGTAAGGACGACGAAGGCTCTCGGTGTGGTCAAAAAGAAAATGGAGCAACAGTTCTCTATGGATTGAGTTGGTTATGAAGAGTTAGTGGAGACTCATGGTACACTGTTCCCTTCCGATAATTTCCTAGAGGACATGTTCAACTCGTACTCACGGACCCACCTTATGGTATATGTGACAGTGAGCATGATGAGCTTCTCGACGAAGATATGGTTAATACTGCAGAAATGATGGCCTCAATGCCTCGCCCTGGCGGTCATTTTATAATGTTCTGTACTATCGAACAGTTCGCGGACTGGGAGGAGATTCTACGTGAGCATAAATCGGAGAATGCAGTGGGGAGGCAAAGTGCTTCGTTCTTAGTCGACCCCGCACCGATGCAATTCATTCGCTCTCGTACGCACACTTTGAAGAAACCCGGAAGGAACACAACATGGTTGTCCTCTGCAACCGAGTATGCCGTGCACGGAGTCCAGAATGGAAACGCGTACGAGGAGCATAAGGTAATGGTGAAGTACAAAAATTTCAACTACGCTCCCACGCAGTACCCCGGGGACTACTCCATTATCGATCAGGTTCCGCATCTGGAGGCTGGTGAACGACTCCGTTGGAGGGTGAAGAAGCGTTCCAAAATACACTTGGTTCAGGTTCGCCCCGGACACAAACCGAGGGCACTGCTAAAGGAACTCATTGCCAGGTTCTCAAATCCCGCGGACGTTGTGGTTGATCCCTATATTGGAACATTTTCCGGTGCCTTGGCTTGCATGGACATGGAAGATCCCCGACGCTTTATTGGATGTGAGAGAGATGAGCAGTGCTTCGCTCATGCGGAACACAATGCTGTAGTGATGTATGCGAGGAAAGTTTGGGGTAACGAGTTCAACGCAAGAATAACTGTCAGTAATGAGGTCGTTCAGGCCTCGTATTTAGTACAGACAAAGTTCCAAGAAGGGAAGCAAAGAACCTCGCGTATATGGACCGCAACGAAAGGATTCCCGCCTTACCAATGTTTCCCGTTTCGTATCAATTCCTACATCGCAACTTTTTGCAGAGAACCGAGTCTCATCGCGCAGCAGAAGGAGAAACCGGTGCACGAGTGGCCTCTGAATCTCTAAAGCACATTGGAGACGATGGATGTACAGAGTTTGCTCGCCGCTGAAGCAGCAGGTTTATCGTTGTACAGGAAGAAATTAAATATCAAACAACTCACAAGTGGAGATGGAGTGTTCAGTAGTAGATCATTCTCGGAAGGAGAGGTTGTTGGGTACTTCTATGCGACATTGGTATATCATGACATAAGCCGACGCAATGCAAAACAGATGAAATACGGAAGCGGAGTGCTCGGTACCACCGTTTCTCGTTTCAATAGGTATTGCAGGGAAGTGAAGCTGAAAGGGCAGATGTACAGCACGCTTCCTCACTATGATTCCGAAATCAATACTGCGACTGCCTGGGTAGTACCCGCTCCTTTCTGTATAGCGGGCTACATCAATGATGCTTCGTACCGCGATGGGGACGAAGAGAAGGATTTGGCCGAGATGGAGTCTTACCAAGGCAGCTTACCAAACGTTATTATTCGACAGCCTTCCGAGCATCAAGCTACCACATGGGGTACACTCACAAGCGATAGACTACTGTTGGTGACGGCTACCAGGGATATTCATAAACACGACGACCTGTACGTAGGCTATGGACCGAGCTATCCATGAGAGAGGTATTTGTAACTCTCCCATGCTTTATAATTTGACGTAGTACAAACTGTTGTAGTGTATTTCATAACTACTGCGTCATTTATTGAATGCATTCATCATTCCAGTAAACCTATTGTTGCAGGAAACGACAACGTAGCACAAGGACACATTGTCGTGCTAAGCAAAGAGCTACTAAGAATACTCCACAGCGGTCAGTGCTACCACCTCAAAACCAACAACTCAGAATTAACACCTTACACCCAGAAGATTGGACCAGGGAATAGAGGACCTTCATCATGAAGGGACCCGACAGACGGACCTGGCACATAGAACATAGCCAATGAAAAATACGGCCGTGGGAAATGTGGAAAATTGGTATGAATGTCTGCCACAGGAATGGACCAGCTCACTCAGGGCTCAAGAACCACTGAAGGTCTCCATCACCTTCTGCAAAGGGTTCACAAGCTTTCCCCCTTCCGCTTTTTCACCCCACACTACGAGCAGAACTCCAGAAGCTTCCGTTTCTCCACTTTATAATCCGAACATAATCCCTTCCTTTTCACACGATTCTGAAGCCCAATATGGCTTCACAAAAGCACAGCAACGCGGACGACCGGGAGACGAAGGGATCCCAAACACTCCCGCGATATTGTATTGACGTTGCTAAGCGCAAGAACCCTCCGCCTGCCACGACCCGAAGAAGTACTCGACGACGAGCTCCCCGTGTCGGGCTTATTGGAAAGAAATCTAGTTCGAAGTCAGCACTGCGGGCTTCGAAGACAAAACCGAAACCGAAGCTGGGTGTTAGTACGACCACAACAGAAGTGACAGAGAGCGAAGTAGTGTTACCACATCACAGCTCAATGGGAGGGCGGGTTACACGACACATGGCTGCAGAGAAAGTGCCAAAAATAATCGATGATGCGAATGTGGAAGAAAATGGTACAGACAGACGTACGAGAGCGAAAGGAACACGGACAAGAAATTTGAGAAACAATGTCATCGAAGAAGAGTTGGAGAGACATGAAAAAGCAATCTCACCTGGTAGGACGAGGCGCATTACAAAGGATTCCATTCAACCTCTACGTAGTAGGTACGAAGAAGAAGCCGATGATATACAGCCCACTGTACGTGCGCCGGCGACATCGCGAAGGGAGATGAAAAACCGGAACGACTCCATTCAAGCCGATCATGATAGTGACGAGGAAGAAGTCGATAATATGCAGTCCTCTGTACGTGCACCCGCACCGTCGAGGAAGAATTTCCGGAATGGGAACGATTCCATTCATCCCGAACGTCGTACGAACGAGGAAGAAGTCTACGAGATAGAGCCTGCTCTTCGTACGGTCGTACCATCGCAGAATAGGTTCAACCAAATGAGATGGAAGGGTTAGACCTCGATTTCCTTTGCCGAGATGCGTAGGGAACGGACAGAGGTGGGGTCAGACTTACCAAAAGAGACATGGAACGAAAGGGGTCGTAATGTGGCAGGTCGCCGGAAAATTAAACGTACGCTTCCATCTCGTGCTCTTGCTGGTGTAGACGAAGAAGGTGAAGAAGATGAAAGCCTAACGCCACTCTACGAGCTGTTGGACAAGATTGGAGACTTGAAAGCGGGTCTCTTTCGAGTAACCGAGGATAATCAAAGTCTGAAGATGACCGTAAGAATAGCACAGAAAAGCGTGACGGAACTAGAGCTGAAGGTGAAGGAGCAAGATGTTCTAATACAACCACTTCGAGAGGCACTGAAGCGAGGAGCAACACGGAGGGAGCATGATTCGCACAGAGGAAGGAAAAGATACGAGATTGATGTGAACGACGCGTATGTAGGGGTAGCGAAGACAGTTTACGAGCCCATACTGGGATACGCGAAAGACGAGACAAGGGAATTGTGCTTCGAGATGAGTTCACCGGCGAGAAACTGGGAGAATCGAAGTGAGACACTCGGACCTGAGACTGAGTACAGTGTCCTGGTCGTTGATGGGAAAGAGATTGTTCCACGCTGTCCAATGGAGGTCGCGATGGAGATGAGAGCGTATACTCCATCGATTCGTGGTACGGGTCATAACTTGCTGATGCAAATCGTGGAGACGGAGGTAATGAAACCTCGTTGGGGATCCATCTGGGAGATGAAGATGGAAGAAGACTGCATTAGACAGCTGACCAGCGACATTTGCTTACGGAAGAGGTTGAAGCAGTCCTTGAGCGATGCGGTGGGGGTTGGAAAACGCCATGCGAAAGAGAAGTTGTTGATGGAGCTAGGGTATGACTTGTTGGTGGAGACAACATCTCTTCTAGGGAGAGGAGCATATACCTAAACCAAGCGGAGGAACTACGGGAGAAGCTTCTGCCGCTAGATGCAAAAGGGTGTGAGATTCTCTCCACATGGAGAACATCCAAAATAGAGAACATATCATTTTCCGGGTTCAAAATGCGTGGCGAACAGAACAAGCCGCAAGACTTGCAGTTTAGAAACGTTCTAAGCCTACAGGTCTTACGGGAGTTTCTGCGTTACGATGTGAACCAAAAGGATTCGAGAAATGCGGGAGACAAGGACCCAGGGGATGACACAATAGTGCAGTTGGCGCGTCTAGACGCTTGGATCGCGCCAGTTGTTCGAGCTGCAGAGTTCGAAGGAGGGCTGGGAGGTAAAAGGCAGGTTTTGTTCTCCAACCTTTTAGGAAAATATGTTGCACAGGCGTTGGAAAGTATACTGATGGCTGCACGAATGAAAATGGAGCAGAAGTTTGGAACGGAGTTCAGGAACGGCTCAATGGCTCAAGATCCACCCAATAGAGACCATGACCCTGTAGGAACTGTGGCATACTCGATACCGTCTAAGAAGAAGCTATATCTAGCTGTTCGAGAACATGTATTCATGGAAGATATTACAGAACATCTTGGAGCCGTATTGGATTGCTATATTGGGTATTGTGACCCACGGGATCGCGTAAACTCTCCTATAAGAGCAATCGATGAAATCCGAGATAATAATGTGACCGATTGTAATCCGAATGTCTCGGAACAAAGTAGGGAACGAGACGGGGGAGGTGTAGACGATGAGCACGAGATGAAAGACGAGGAGGAGAATATTTAAAGTACATGAACAGTTTATATTAAGAACTTTACGTAGTACGAGTATGATGAATGTGGGCTCTAGGGTTACGATAGAATCTGTTAATGTAGAAACGATGGAATTGCCAGTGCAGGGGAGGGAAAAATAGTCGGGCAGGGTAGTTTTGGCGAATGACGTGTATGGAGTCTTTGATTGAGAAGAACGGGATAAGCCCGAACCAAGGAGAGACCATAGAAGAACGAGGTTTCATCCTTGACGTACTTAAATGCACGGTGTGACCATGCTCGTCGTCGGTGGCCCAACGGAGTGATACACAGCTAAGAGTTTCATCAACGTTTTCCAAGAGCTCTGTCACTTCGAAGAAACGAACGAAAGCGAGCTCCGATTCAGAGTTCTCTGAGCTCTTGTCCCTGACGCGAAGCGATGAAAATACTTTGCATACCCACGCTGTGGAAAACGTACATTTGGGAGGGAGTGTTCCGTGCACAAGAATCGTGGAGAACGCAGGCAACTTGGAAGGTACGAAGGAGGTCGTAGCGAAGATGCGTTCACATAGTTGTACATCAGGCTTTCTCAGTCTTATGCATCGAAGGTCCCGATCGTAATCATAGAGAGAGGGGCAGAACCGCTAAGAACGTATGCAGAATTAACGACAGTGAGTTTGATGTCGTGAGGGTCCTTCAGCTGTTGAATAGTTTCTACACAAAGGGTGCGGAAGGAGGTGAGAGCGTCGCGAGATATTTGGTTGATGAACTGGAGTGAGGTTGTCGAGAAAAGTTCTGCCAGAGCCGAAGAAGATACATGTGGATGCGATCGTACTTGTCAGCTGTGATGATGTCAAAGACTGAGAAGAAGTTACCGTCGCGAACCATCGCCGGAAAGCGTTTGATGGAAGGGCTGCGAGAGTTGGAGGACAAAGAGAAGTGCCTTTTAACCGAAAGGGATTGCAAATAGTCCTGCGATTCTTGAATGGCGTTCACCGTTTTCTTATCAGCAGTAGTTCGCCTTCGAGAAGTTCGACGATAGTGGTTCTTGAAGAGAAGATGAGCATGTTCGTACACGCATGCATCGCCGAAGTGCAGGCCTCCGTATCGCCGTATGTCTGAAATGATGTGGTCAAGGAGGTGGAACTTAAGAGTACGAAAGTTGGAGGCTTGGTACGGGCCGAGAGTGGAGACTGTGTGAAACTTGAAGTTCTTGATCATAGGTTCCAACGCATCTATGCGATGCTCCGTTCATTCTGGAGTTGTATTGTAGCGAAGGACGTTGTTGATGAGGTCAACGTAGGATGTGAACACGGTGGTAATAGGGGCGGAGAATTCTTCAACACAACAGCGGTCAAAGAAAGCGCCAATGAAAGGGAAGACCACATCAAAGGAATGGTAGTCCTTGGCTTCCAACATACCACTGATGCCGTCTGTCGTGAAGAAACCGTTGAAAGATTTCCTTTTTCGGATGTGGAGAAGTCGATGTGAAGTCCGGATGCCGGATAGAAGCGCTCAATGTCAGCGAGAATGGCGTTGGCATGGCTTAGAATAGAAGTTCGAACGGTTCTGAAAGACCTCGGGTTTCCCTGAGAACCAACAGAAGTGTGAAGCGAATCGGACTTGAGGCGTTCAATCGAAGCGAGTTTGATGAGTTTGGAGATTCCGAAATGAAAGTTATGAAGTGGCTCGAAGGAGAAGATTGAGTAAGAAGTGAGCAGCTCGGAGACATTGAGAATAGGAAATGATTCGAGAAAGGACTTGTAAGTGGATAAGGAGGTGGTTTGGAGTAGTTCAACAGCTTCATTTTCAGGGTCCTTGCCACTCGAGGTCTGCGGGAGAGCAGAGCCTGTTGAGCGCCGGCAAGTAGATCTTGGTGTTTCTTTCTCGTTGCAGAGGTGTGGAATACAGTTCGCAGGTTGAGAATGGCTTGATATACGTTGAGTTGTGAAAGAGGGATAAGGCATCTATGACAGGGCTTGTTTGGTTGTGTGCCGTGGAGGACAGCGAGAATGTCTTTTGCTTCGGGAATGTCAGCGCTATAGTTAGCGATAATGGGATGGCACTGACGAAGGACTCCCTTGGCGTCTCTGAAGGGGAAGCCTTTTTGCATATATCGTACAGAGGTTTGAGGATAGTTTCCAAGGACTTCTGGACAAGCTCCATGCGCACAACGCGAGTTATGTTCGACGACAAGGGGCCAATTTCCAAAGAGTCGGTGTCAGTGGAGGAAGAATCGGGGGAGAAGGATGTAAAGGAAGTCGGAATGTAGCCGAGGAGAGTGTGGTGGTGTGTGATATATTTTCTGCGGAAAGAGTCCTTGAAGTTGAGAAACGTGATATAGAGGGGGTATGATGTGACAGAGGAGCTTTTTAGCGTGGTGGAGGACTTATTGGAGTAGATTTGAAGCATGCCGATGAAGGAGTCTATACCAGTAGTGGTAAGATTATGCCAGATGACTCCTGGGTTTGGAGAATGTCCGATGTGCTTTTTCAAAGCCGGAATGACGTCATGTCCGAGTTTGGAAGACATGGGATGCGCAAATGCGTTGGCTCCTGTGAGAGAGTCGTGGTGAATTGGGTGAAAGAAGTCGTTCTCATGGGATGCTAGCCGAAGTTGTGGTTGAAGGACTTTAATGGGGTCCTTGACATAGAGGGTGGCAGCGAACTGACTGTTGTTATCGTGAATGGTGGTGGAGGTGAAGCCGATGGAGCTCACGATATCTTTAAAGATTTTGGAGTGTTGTTTGAGACACTCAGAAGCGGAGGTGATGGAGGTTTGGAAAAGAGAGGGGGGAAAGTCGGACTGCCTGAGAATGTTGATAAGCTCGTCTGCGGAGCGCCTTCCAGGTGTCAGGGCGATGGAGGAAGTGTATGTGACGAGATTGTGAATGTTCTCACTTGAAGCGGGCGGAGAGAAGACATGAACAGAACCTACGGAGAGGGACTGAGAATTGAATGGGGGTTATGGTGTAGCTAGATTTGCTGCGTCAGCAGAACGTATGGAGAGAGCGAGCTGCCGTTCTTCATACGGTTCGTCAGCAGCGAGTGCCACATTATCGGAGGGGCGGTTGGAGGGAGAAGAGAGAGGCGGTTTGGTACTGCTGAATCGGCGACGTTTCGTTTTGGGGGGGGGGGGGGGGGGGGGTGAAGAGGGAACCGCGGGGGGCAGCAGGAGTGAGAAAAGGGTTTGGGTCATGCTGGGGCATGCATCCTTTCTGATGTTGCGCGAGGGAGGCGATAGAGTCTGTGTGAAAGGCGCAGCGGGGGAAGCAACATATGTACATGATGCAGTAGGGCGGGGTGGGGGGGAGGCGGTTGGTTGGAACGTTGGAGGTGAGGAGCGGAGGTCTAAGGTGCAGTGTTGAAACTTGTAGTTGCAACTTGTGAGAAATTGTTGCCGTACCGTGTGGGGGAGAAAATAGGGAGAGTCAAATCGGCGCCATGCCCGTGATGGTTTACGTACATCACGATATGATATGGGTACGTCGAGGAGGGAGGGAATCGTGAAAAACTGAAAACATTCCTAAATTTTTGACCCCATACTTTGCGGCCGGCGTGAACTCTACACTAGACGTAGATAGTGCTGCACTGGAGAAGTCAGGAAAGTGCCATGGCACGGGCCTGACGAGTGCGATGCGAGCTCTGATCATGGCGCTTCTCTGCGACACATTATCTTCCAGATCATGCGAGTTCCATACAGGTACGTGAAACACGTAACGGTTTCGACTCTTACTGCGATCTTATTTGTTGCTGACCTAGTTGGATGCTAGCGATGTACGAATAACGAGCAAAAGACTATTATGCAGATCATGCGAGTGACATACTGGTACGGTTGACACTCTATCTACGGTTGCATTGGGATCTAGTTCTTGCTGACCCTGTTTGACGCGAGCGATTTACGGAGAGCGAGCAAATGTTCTAGGAACGCATGTGCGCGCTCGTAAGGTACGTCGCTAATTACGCTCTAAGAAGCGATTGGAGTGAGAAATGTACTACAATTCTCTCTGGAGACGCTTGTAGAATTTAATCAGCGAGGTTCTAATGACTAACAGCTGGGTTTGGTTTTTGTTCTGGCTTAGTGAACTTGGGTCGTCCATTGAATTGGATTGGAACTGTGGCACAGGGGGGCCTCAAGGGTAGATGGTAGAGTGGTAGACGGTGAAGGTGTCGCATTATCAGAGCTGGAAGACATGGAGAGGTATGTAACAATATCTTAACGAGGAGAGTTTTACCTTTGTTGTATATGTACTAACTGTGTGTCCAATTACTGCTTGCAGATTTTCGATCCATGTTAAATAGGAACGGGAACGTTCACTTTCCTATTCCACATGGGTCAGAACTCTAGAAAATATGGATCGTGAAGCAGTGGAGGGTGAATGTGTCGCATTAGCGGACTGGAAGACATGGGAGGTATGTAACACGAATGAATCGAGAAGAAGTTCGTGTGTGTTATCTGATTGCTAACTGTGTGTCTCCTTGCTGCTTCTGCGGAGTCTTGATCTTGAATAGGGACGTGAAGGTGATGTGTTTTGCGTACGAGAGAAACTGGAGGATTGAAAACGGTTAAGGAGATATTCGCATTGAAAGGGTTGTCTACCATCCAACCCGAGCGTGCGTCCTATAACGTACTACGAGCGTTCGAGACCTATCCACACATCCATTTTATAGACGCCACCTCCAAGAGTCGATTTGTGCGCGCTATTGGGTACTTACTGTTTGGAACGTGTGTTTCTGTGCGGTGCAAACGCGATGAAAGTGTGTTGGACGGTGATTCGGGACTGAAAGAGGAGAGGGTAAGAGGTTTCAGGTATCGAAGAGACGTTCCTTGATGTTTTGGAGTTACTGGCTACTACCTTTGTGATCCGTTTACGGCTTTCTGTGGTGTATGCATTGAGGTTTATGTGTGAACTGTGCGAAGCGAAGATGTCACATGCAAACAGCCGTAAAGAAGTTGTGAAGATAAAGTTTCTGGGTTTGATCATGCGTGCTTTTGAGGATATTGCGTTGCGGTGGTGGTGGG
>VCMS01000110.1:0-161192 GCA_022539475.1 Gracilaria domingensis | reverse complement strand
TATGTTAAGAATGTTACGTAGTACGAGTATGTCAGAATGTGGGCTCGAGGGTTACGATAGAATCTTGTTAATGTATGAAAGGAATGGGAATTGCCAGTGAAGTGGCAGGGAAAAATGCGGTCGGCAGGGTAGTGTGGCGAAAATGACAATGTATGGAGCCTTGGATTGAGCGAGAACGGAAAAGCCCGAACTGAAGTGCAGTGAGCAGCGCACCGCCCTGCACAGTGCATCAGTATTGTTCTATTTAGTTATGTGCACAGGCTGCCACCTCGGGTCCCACACGTGCTAGGGTTGTGACAGTTTCGTGTCGCCCTTCGGGACCCCCCTTATAGGTAGCAAGTATTATTTTTCACACGGTGCTTGTCCGTGGAGTGCACTGAAGCATGCCCACCGGCAAAGCTCCCCGTGAGCTAACCTTCAAGCCAACCCCCAGTCGCGATTCTTCAATCGTCTAGTTTCCCCACAAAAGGGTCATCCTTACCGTCACTACCGTGCCTGCGCGCTATCTCGCGCCCCGTTGTTAGCGTCCTTGAGTGCTCCCTCTCGTCCCCGCTGGGTGCTTGTCGCAATTCTGCTCCTTTATTCAGGCCATAGGTACGTTAGCACTGCCTGGGCTGTACTACAACTGGTCTCCCCGGACTTAGGAATTACCCTCTCGCGCGTGTTCTCTTTTATTGCACCCTCACGCGAATTCGCTTCGATCGCCTTCCGAATCAGGTTCTTCCACTCCGGACCTTTCCGACCCGTGCGCGGATCATTTGGTTTCACCGCCCGTGTTCATTCCCTCTAGAGTTTCTCGAACTTGCCCTTCATTTCGGGTTCATTTTGTCGCAAGCCGGACGAAAATTCTGCTTTGCCGCCTCTACCATTATGGCACCCAACCCGGATCTTCTTCAGGACACACGTCTTGCTTCCAACCCCATCGGGGATGAACGGCACTGTACGAAGTGCCGCCTGCCCCGTTCAGGGCGCCTCCAAGCACCCGACAGTACCATGGAGGTTTCATACCACGTTGTGGAGACCCGGAGCGCATTTACTCTCGTCAGTCCTCCCCGACCGACTTTCGGAACTGTCTCGAGGCCATGCGCCAGCATGCCCTCTCGAGAATTCGACTCCGTAGCCGCAGAACCCCCAGGGAAGCGAGGCCGAGCTACCCTTCGTGGGGAGTCTCCCAACGACCCGTCGGTCAGGAGTTGAGCGTCAACCCGTTACGTCGGGAGCAGTCTATTATCTTTCCTAGCCCTGAGCGCGGTGGAGTCTTATGTGACCAGCTGCGAGTCGTCGTATTCGCCCACAGGTTAAATGCTGAAGTGGAGGGCCTGCTGGTTATCTCATCTCAGGCGGGTCGTTCTAAATGATCGCACCGAAATTCTGGACGCGCGGATTGCCACGTAGTGTGGCACAGCTGCACGGCGCCGGTCTCCAGCTCGCCCCATATTGTATGACCAATCTGATCAACCGTCAGCCGCCGTTTCGCGTATTTGGCAACCGACCAACTATCCCTGTGACCAACATTGGAAGCAGATTCCATTATCTTGGTAGGGACTCTCTCTTATTATTGATAGACCCAACTTGCAGTCTTCCACCCAGGCGAAGCAGGAAGCAGTATCGGCCGCGAATTTCCCAAAGTGGGTCGTGATTAAGTGGAGGACCTCGGAGAGTCCCGCAAGCCGATGTCGGAACCAGGAGGAAAGTCATCCGTAAGGGGACGTGGCCTTGTTCCGACTCCGGACGACTCGCAGTCTGACTCCAGACCTTGTCTAGACGCCAGTCGATTCGACGACGTCGAACCGAAGTGGACGTTTCTATATCTCTATTTTGATCTCTCTAACAATCTATTCTTTACTAAAGTGCGGGAGCCTGTCAAGCACTACCTTTTCTTTGAGAACGACCAGGAGTGGCGTACTATCTCTCTATCTCTGTGCAGTTTCGCGAAGCATGTCGTGAGAGCGTGCGCGAGTGGCAACTGCAAATGCCCTTGAAGTTCTCGTTTTCAAAGACCAATTTTGTCTTACGGTTACTTAGCGCGTTCCGGAATGCATGTATCTATATATGGTTGTTAGCACAAAGGAGGCAGCCCTCTGGGGCTTATTCGGCTTCTTCTGGAGCAGGCTCGCTGAGGACAAGCCAGTATACCGCCAAGATCACTTGGCGAACCGGCAGGCCGCTTGGTCGGAGCAAAGAGTCTGAATTCTATCTCTCTCTCTAGCCCCGAGGGTGGGTCATACTACCTCTTGAGGTCTGGCTGACGGCACGATATGTTTGTTACTATCGGATCGGGCCTACCAGCTACACCGTCTCTATATCTCTCTCGGGCGAGGTCTATATCTCTATCTGCTCTCTATCTATATCTTACTATAAGGAACCTCCGATGCGTGCGAAAACATGTGTCTCCGCAGAGGGTCGCCTCAGGCCCTCTTCGTCGGAGCGAGGTGCTTTGTGCGCGCGCCATATCACAGGCGGCTGTACGGATTGTACTCGTCGAAGCGCATCTCTCAAGAAGTGGTTTTCCACCAGCGTTGTTCGCTACGCTGAAGTGGCTGGGCAGATACGATACCCCCACACCAATTTTTTTTACCCGGGGGGGTGGAGCGGAGGCAAGAAGTATTTTAAGACACTGGACGCGGCGAAGAGCGCAACAAACCACGGGTCTCATCGAAGGCTTCGCTGAAAGTAGCCTCAACGCGACACTGATGGAACCGATGCTTGGGCGTGCATTGTGGAAGACGAGGACGCCCTGCCTAATGACATTTTCAACCAGCGGCGCCCCCCGTCACTCCCTCTCTCCCTTCTAACGGGTACTTCGACCCGTCCTCGATGACAACCCGGACGAGCTTAAGTCAACTACACCTCCCCAGCGTAAATTCCAGTGACGCACCTCCTCAGCGCTCACCAACCGGATCGCGCGTACCGAATTCGAAAACAGAACGACTCCTGTCGTATTCTATTGCCCACCTCTCGGCCTTGCTGCGAATTGGTAGTCCCCGCCGAATAACCGGAAACAGCGTTGGTGCAAGTGTCGAGGCAAAGTTAGCACGACGTGCGCCAAAGGTACATAAGCCCCGCCAGGCACAAGCAGCCCACTCTCCAAAACCCAAGGTGGCACTTCCCCTCAGCGTCAGGCTGCAGCGCGGGACCCTTACCCGCAAGCCAGAGCGAACCCCGTAGACGCTGCTCCTGCACCTTCTCGGAGCGCTCAACAGTCAATCAAATCCTCTCTTTTGAGGAGAGTCTTAGCGAGGACAGCGCGCATCGAAGGGAAACGAGACGGAGGAAGCGTAGGGCCACGCTTTCCTCTCGAGATACGAGCCTCACCCCACGGCTGACGCAGAATCCAACCCACTATGGATTCTGAGGACGCCCACAGCAATAGTCCCCTTGGGTCTGATGAGGACGACGGCCCCCGATATGGGCTGCAGTTTTATATGACTCTTCGAGAGAACTATAAAGTCACATATGGAAGCGCGCGACTTACAGACAAATTGCGCACGACCAAAAAACCTTCCTGGCGTATTCCTAACCTGGCGGCGGCCCAAACAGTCATACATGCCGAGGGAATCTCCCACCTGAGTCACGAAGCGGTTTCTAAACCCGCAAACACGGACGCTCCGGTTTTCAACGCGTCGAAGGAAACCCATGAATATAGCTGAGAACCATCTTGCTTCCGGACCCGAACTGCGGAAATTTTGGAGCACGGCGCTACCATGTCTGTGGCGGCTACGTAAATCTAGCAGCCCGTATGCACATGCTTCGGGAAACTTCCATTCATCGCCACCGGGCCATCGTCCCGCTGCTTATATATCCGCGCTGAGCGCGAAGGATTGTTTTTATGGTGACCACCTGTGGCCATTGCTCAGTGCATTCTCGAGGACCCCTTTGGGGATAAAAGCGTCTTGGACAAACTACCTACAAGAACCACTGATAGTCGAACTTAAGTCCGCCGTCGCTCATAACCCGCTTTTTCCAACCCCCCTATGACCCAACCGGGAAAGTGCGCTAGTCACTTGAACCACAGGATTGGTTTCTTGCAGAAAACCACCCGAACAACGTCTCATTGAGATCTTCGCCTCATGGCCAACAGGGTTGTCATGAATATCATTCCGAACCGTCCCTTTAGGGTACTCGTCAGCAACTTCTCCCATCGGGAAGTTCGCATGCCCCAAGAATATGGTCATTGGACTCGCTTACCAGCCCCTCGCTTGTTAACAATACTTGGAAGACGGTCCCAGTGGGTGTCGTCTTAAAGAAGGGGAGGGTACACCCACGAGGGCCTCGAACGCGACGACTTAGTTGAGCAGAATGACCCACAGGGAGCGAAAGACTCGCGCGAACTGGTCCAGATTGGTGAAGAATTCTCTTCCCACAAGGGCCAAATTATCGACCTTCTACAGGACTTTGAAGATATGTGGTCGGGCCGCCTCGGTCACAAAGAGGCCGGCCTACACAGGATGGCACCCGAACCGGGTTCAAAACCGGTGTGTCAAGTTCCCTACATGGCTGGGCACAAGGCTAGAGCAATGGAAGGCCTCGAGGTTCAACGTATGTTGGACTCGGGCGTCATTGAACCTTCAAAGGCTGAATGGGCAAGCCCTGTAGTGTTTGCCCAGAAGAAGGACGGTAGCTGCGGTTCTGTATTGACTACCGCTGGCTCAACGCCGTGACCACTCGGGACTCATACCCCATCCCACGTATGGATGAGTGTATTGATTCCGTTGGGGAAGCTACCATCTTCTCAACCCTCGACGCTAATAGTGGGTATTGGCAGTTTGAGATTGCGGAAGAAGATCGCGACAAGACGACATTTACATCCCATATAGATTTATACCGCTTCACGCGAATGCCCTTCGGGTTGAAGAATGCGCCCGCTACCTTTCAGAGGCGCTGGATATCATCCTGAATAAGGTCAAGTGGCAGTACGCTCTGGTGTACTTGGATGACGTCATCATCTACTCCCGCTCGGTGGAGGAGCACTTCCGGCACGTTCGCCACGTGCTGACCCTTTTACGGGATGCTGGAGTCGCTCTGAAGCTGAAGAAATGCTTCTTCTTCCCGGCCTCTGTGGACTACCTTGGACACGTAGTCCGGCCCAGAAAACTACAAGTTTCCCAGAGGACGTGCAATACTATCAGGCAGGTTAAACCGCCCACGACCCAGACGGGAATACGCTCCTTTGTAGGACTGTGCAATATGTTTCGAAGATTTGTCCCTAAGTTCGCTCGCATTGCTGCACCTTTGAACAGGAAACTTGAGAAGGGACCACCCGATAATTTTGGGATACTGAACGACGAAGAGTACGAGGCCTTTCAGGAGTTGAGAGATAGGCTGATCTCCCCATCCGTTTTGGCTTTACCCGTACCGGGACGTCCGTGTCTACTGGACACCGACGCGTGCGATGTCCAGGTTGGCTGTACTTTACTCCAACAGCAACCCGATGGGAAGGAATATAAACCCGTTGGGCATTGCAGCCGTTCCCTCTTGCGGGCGGAGCGGAAGTACACGACCACCGAGAAGGAATGCCTCGCGTTGTGTGGTCGATGCTCCTTTTAAGGCCATATCTGGAAGTTGAAAGATTCACCGTGAGGACTGACCACCAATCACTGAGGTGGATCCTCAATTTGGCCGACTGTACCGGACGACTCGCACGCTGGCGCCTACGCTTGTCAGAGTTTGACTTTGACGTGGTGCACCGCGCTGGTGTCCAACACCAAGCTGCGGACGCACTGTCCCGTTTAGAGACCGAGGGTCTCGATGAAGGCCCTTTTGGAGACGACATACCCTGCTTTGCAATGGAAAACGACTGGGACTGTGATTGCCTCGTGACTACAGTCCAAGAAGGGAAGACCCTTTACGAAAACGTCCTCATTGATTGGGAGGACTCTGACAGCGCGAACGAACCCTTAGGGTATGATGATGTACTGGCCGTGGACACTGAGCAAACGGAAGTACTGCCTATCCCAACGGGTGAACTTCTGGCGGAGCAAGCGAAAGACCCGTGGTGTAAGGGTATCGCTGAATCCGTTGGACAGCCCCAGTCCCGCTTCGGGTACGACCATCATGGTTTCCTTTCAAGGACCTCACCCCTGGACGGTGCATTTCACCGCCTGGTCCCTCCAACCCTGCGAGACCGCGTACTCTATCTATCGCATTATCCAAGATTGGCTGGTCACCCTGGAGGGAAGAAAATGTACGCGACCCTCAGACGGGACTTCTATTGGCCATTCATGGCGAATGATGTTTATCAGACGGTCAAGGATTGCCGGTCGTGCGCTGCGACGCGAAGTACGCAGCACAAACATCAGACGTATCTGAGGCTATTTCCCGCAGCGGGTCCCCTCGAATTTGTCGCTATGGACATACTGGGGCCACTCACGAAGACCGCACACGGGAATCGTTTTATCCTGGTCATTACTGACCGCTTCTCCAAGCTGGCTCGCGCTATTTCCTTACGGGCTACAGAAGCTAACAATATCGCGCTTGCCTTCCTGGAGCCCTGGGTATTCCCATATGGGGCACCCCAGTACTTGCTGACCGATAACGGACCGCAGTTCGTCGCGAAATCCTTCGAAGCCCTTTGTGGGGATCTAGGTTTGCATCATTTGCTGACGGCGGCCTACGACCCGCAGACTAACGGACAGGCGAAGCGTTTTAATCGAAACCTTGTGGGACGCCTTAGGCATTACGTGTCGGAGCACCAGCGAGACTGGGATGATTTCGTCCAGCCCTTGGTCTTCGCGTACAACTCCCAGGTCCATCGAACCACCGGGACAACACTTTTTGACTTGGTGCTAACGCGACACCGGCCTGGGATCGTCGTCGACGCTCCGACTACTGCTATCTCCCCAGCTGAGTCTGACAATCCGAATTCGGTCACAGTGAAACGACAAACCCGCGCCCGTATTCGGTACCTCCTTTCGAAGGCCAAAGCTACAATGGACCGTGTCCAGCGGCGCTACAAGGCTGATTTTGATTCCCGTGTACGGGCTCACCTTTCACTTTCCCCTGGAGACTACGTCTTTTTAGACCGCCCTCCGCGAAAAACGACGGAGACTGCGGAGGAAGAAGGTATCTCCCGCAAGCTCCTTCCTAGGACAACTGGTCCCTTTCGGGTTGTCAAAGCCACAGACACAACCGTGACCATCTTGGACGGCGGCCTGCAAGACACGGTCTCAATTGACCGTGTCACGAAAACCCCACGGGGTCCTGACGCGGCCGAGTCGCCAACGACACAGCCGGAGTAGCCTCAGCCCGCATCATCCCCACCGAGAGCGCCGACACCGGTTTCCGAAGCGTCTAACCCCACTGGCAACGCTGCTTCTGAGCCACAGTCTACCGGCCCTAAACAGGTCTCGGTCGATCCTTCGACCCTGCGTAAACCCTCTGAGACACCTCTCCCAGACGTGTAACTGCCCCCTGAACTCCTCGAGGAGGAAGACGGCGATTCCCGCGAATGGGTTGTAGAAAAGGTCCTCGACGACGGAGTGGCCCCTGATGAGTCTACAGTCGTCAAAGTCCGGTGGTACGGTTACCCGCCCTCGAAAGACTCCTGGGAGCCTCTCAAAAACATTCCCTTTAACTTTGTCGTTCGCTTTCGCGCGCGACGCAACCGCGCACGCTCGCGCAACTGAACACAACCTCTTTCGAGGACTTTGGAGTACTTTTCCCGTTTTGGATAAGGAAAATTTTGGCATAGTCTCCCCCCGGCCATGGCAGCCAAAAATTTTTCGGCGGGATAGCGCTCGTTTAAAGTCCCTATGGGTCTCGCGAAGGCCTTCGGAAGGCTTCGCAAAGCTTTCGGAGAAGTTTGGACCCCCCCAGGATGATCTAGGACGACTTGGAACACTCGCAGTACCGAGCGGCCGACCCTTTGAGGACTGTGCACACCCGGCGCAGCGCATCGCATTTCTGGCATGCGCCGTTGCACGCACGAGACGGCCAAGTCGGACACGCGCGCCCGGTGGCACGCTCGAACTACCCACGTGGGACACGCGCGCGCCATGCACAGGCGCGCGCGCCGTTATACGCCGTTGCAAGCCTGCCAAGCGCCACGTGGTCCACGCCTGTGGGTAGCCGATTGGGTATACAGTATTGCCCGTAGGGACGCGGCCTGGCACAATCAAAAAATCCTAAGTATTTTGATGTGCCGCGCACCCCAAATCGGGCATTGCGAGCCGCTGAAACGCCCGCGTTTCCGAGCTACGGTCAAAACAAAGAATCGACGTTTTCGACCCCATCTGGGAAGGTAATTTCCGGCGCGAATTTTTTGATTCGCCTTGCAAGTAACCTTCTGGGAAATTCGCCGATTCTGGCCTATTCACCTATCGAGGACATACCTTTCTGCCCGCCGCGCGTACTGTGCACCGCGCCGCCTTGCTGGCACGTGCCGCGGGCACGCGCGCAGCACCGTGCACGCGCGCGCGTGCTACCAACCTCGCTCCGGCTCACCTGGCCGGGAAGTCTTGACGCTTGGAGTCCAAGCGCACTCCAAGAAGGGGAGAGGACCCAAGCAGGGCTCAATTCACGCCATGAGGGCCGTGCCGCACGCTGTGCACCCCGCACGCACCATCAAAGTTCACGGGCTGGCCCTTGAGAGGGATGATCGCACCGCAAACGCGCCGCGACCACGCGTCCTGCAAAAGGAAAAATGGAGAAGCTGAAGTTCTTTATTGACTCAAGCGAGCTGAAGCGCGCCACGCATTCCCGCCACGGGTACGACGGCTACGACGGACCGCACCCCCTGGGCCGTTCAAGTCCGACTCGGAGGGTGCGAAAGAGGACTCATCCATATATGACGAGGACAGTGAGCAAAGCCCAACGGGACCATCGGCCACCAGGGAGCCAGGGACGCATCTAGAAAGCCCCTTGTTAGGTTCATGCGCGATGATGAGATGACCCGTACCGGGGTCAACAGCCGTTGGGACCGGCAAACGATACGACCCATCCGGGATATGTAAGCAGTCCTTCGACCGTCAGTAGCTCGTGGCTGGGCGACTGTGACTCGTAGCTCCCCACAAAGTCAATGAAAGTTGTCTCTCGATCCAACGCGATTCGTTTCGAAGCCCATCGCCCCCATGGGATGTCGTCGCGCGGTGCGTACAGAAGTTGAACGCCTCCCACTCCGACATGTGGCCCCTTAGGAGAACGGTTTCGAGAGCCTCTCTCTCGAATGTTCTACCCCCACGGGAAGGAAATCATACCCATTGGGAAGCAGCGTTTGTCGTCTACGCCGAGTGTTTCGGTACAGTGCGTATTCGGAAAGAACCCTACGGGAGGATACAGGAGCAAACTGGAGCACCCGGAGAGGGATGCCGATGAGTGAAAAGGACCCAGGTGGGATTCAAAGTCTCGCTGCATCGGGGCGTCTCTACCGTACCTTCGGTGACCTGACAGGAAAGTACTGAGCCTCGTAACGCGGTGTGCGCCTACTAGCTCCTCCTCGACAGGACAGTCTGCTACACATCTAAGGGCTCTATTCGTTACTACGTCCATGGCGTATCACCCCTCTGGGACTTCTGAGAATGGTTCGAACCTGCTCTTGCACACTTGGCATCGCTGGACCCCGCGTGGGATTCTCGCATTTTGGAGCAACCGCAAACCTTGTTTCGGTCGTAGCTTGCCCAACCGGGATCCAGATTGGTCTGGAATTTGTTTCTGGTTTGCTTATCAGACTGTCGACCCAAACAGGATTTTTCCGCACTGAGGCTCCCCGTGTCGCATCGCTCGCGCGCGCTTCGCAGGGATTGTTGGAATCGAAACTCCAGCAATCCTTGGCGCCTGTCGCCGGTTCTTAATTCGGTCAGATTGCCCACTACGGGACTGCTGTGGTCTCAACCTTGCTGTTTCGCGGTCGCAGTCGTTCGTGACCCTCTCGAGATTTCTTTGTTTGTTAATTTGTCTCAAGCAGGGACCTCAACCCCTTGGGAAGCCCCTTCGCTCGCTAAGGCGCAATGGTCGCTCAACGGGCGACATATTCGCCGATAGGGATTTCGGCGGGTTGCAAATTATGAAGCGCGCTGCCAATGGTCGTGGTACCCTAACCGGGAATTCAGCGACACGCTGCACATTTCCACAGCCTGTGAGGGAATCGACGGCGCTACCCTTGGGCATGAACGTTCCCATTGGGGAAGGTCCGTTCGAGTTCTCTGGGCAACGCATTGGGACTTCTTCGATCTGAGGCAACCGCACCCCCTGGGTACTGCGGAGTTCCAATGACCGGCTCTTGGCTGTGTCAGCCAGCCGCAGCGCTCGTGTGCTCCTTCGTCACCCAATCGGGAATTCGAGGGAACGCAGGGCGGGGTTCACCGTGTTGCACGTTGCATTGGTTGTGCTCCCTTCACGGGCACTTCGCGTTGCTCTCCCGCGCGTTGCGTCGCATAAGATGGTCACCCAAATGGGATCTTGGTGGACTGGAAATCGTTGTCGGTGAGAACCGCAATCGCGGTCGCTCCCTGAATGGGAATGTTAGGCAAGCCTCGGGACGAGGCCAGGCCCAAGAAGGGGAGTCTGTAGTGCAGTAAGAGGCACCGCCCTGACGGGTGCATAGTATTAGTTTATTTAGTTAGTTTGCACAGGGTGCACCTCGGGGTCCCACACGTGTAGGGTTGTGACAGTTGTCGTGTCGCCCTTCGGGACCCCCCTTATAGGTAGATAGTTTATTATTTTCGACACGTGGCTTGTGCCCGTGGGAGGTGCACTTAAGCATCTCCCACCGGGCAGAGCTCACCGTGGTAAACCTCAAGCACCCCCTAGCCGATTCTTTCATCGTCTAGTTTCCCACAAGGGTCATCCTACCGTCACTACCGGTGCTGCGCGCCTATCTCGCTCCCCGTTGTTAGAGTCCGTTGAGTGCTCCTTCGTCCCCGCTTGGGTGCTGCGCAATTTGTTCCTTTATCAGGGCATAGTACGTTGTCACGGCCTGTGGCTGTACTACACGAACCAAGGAGAGACCGTAGCAGAACGAGGTTTCATCCTTGACGTACTTGGATGCACGGTGTGATCATGCTCGTCGTCGTTGGCCCAACGGAGTGATATACAGTTCAGAGTTTCATCAATGTTATCCAAGGGCTCTGTCACTTGGAAGAAAAGAACGAAAGCGAGCTCCGATTCAGAGTTGTCTAAGGTCTTGTCCCTGACGCGAAGCAATGCAAATACTTTGCATACCCACGCTGTGGAAAACATACAGTTGGGAGGGGGTGTTCCGTGCACGAGAACCGTGGAGAACTTAGGCAACTTGGAAGGTCCGAAGGAGGTCGTAGCAAAGATGCGTTCACATAGTTGTACATCGGGCCTTCTCAGTCTTATGCATCGAAGATCCCGATCGTAATCATCGAGAGAGGGGCAGAAGCCGCTAAGAACGTATGCAGAATTAACAACAGTGAGTTTGATGTCGTGAGGGTTCTTCAGCTGTTGAATAGTTTCTACAAAAAGAGTGCGGAAGGAGGTGAGAGCGTCGCGAGATATTTCGTCGATGATCTGCAGTGTGGTTGTCGAGAAAAGTTCTGCCAGAGCCGAAGAAGATACATGTGGATGCGATCGTAGGTACTTGTCAGCTATGATGATGTCCAAGGCTGAGAAGGAGTTACCGTCGCGAACCATGGCCGGAAAGCGGTTGATGGAAGGGGTGCGAGAGTTGGAGGAGACAGAGAAGTGATTTATGATCAAAAGGGATTACAAATAGTCCTGCGACTCTTGAATGGCGTTCACCGTTTTCTTATGAGCTGCAGTTCGCCTTCGAGAAGTTCGACGATAGTGGTTCTTGAAGAGAAGATGAGCATGTTCGTACACGCCTGCATCGACGAAGTGCAGGCCTCCGTATCGCCGTATGTCTGGAATGATGTGATCAAGGAGGTGGTACTTAAGAGTACGAAAGTTGAAGGTTTGGTACGGGCCGAGAATGGAGACTGTGTGAAACTTGAAGTTCTTGATCATAGTTTCCAACGTATCTATGCGATGCTCCGTCCATTCTGGAGTGGTATTGTAGCGAAGGACGTTGTTCACAAGGTCAACGTAGGATGTGAAAACGGTCGTAATAGGGGCGCAGGATTCCTCACCACAACAGCGGTCAAAGAAAGCGCGAATGAAAGGGAAGACCTTATCAAGGGAACGGTAGTTCTTGGCTTCCAATATACCCCTGATGCCGTCTGTCGTGAAGAAACCGTTGAGAGATTTTCCTTTTTCGGATGTGGAGAAGTCGATGTGAAGTCAGGGTGCCGGATAGGAGCGCTCAATGTCGGCGAGAATAGCGTTGGCGTGGCCTAGAATAGAAGTTCGAACGGTCTTGAAAGACCTCGGGTTTCTCTGAGAACCAACAGAAGTGTGAAGCGAATCGGACTTGAGGCGTTCAATCGAGGCGAGTTTGATGAGTTTGGAGATTCCGAGATGAAAGTTATGAAGGGGCTCGAAGGAGAAGATTGAGTAGGGAGTGAGCAGCTCGGAGACATTGAGCATAAGGAATGATTCGAGAAAAGACTTGTAAGTGGATAAGGAGGTGGTTTGGAGTAGTTGAACAGCTTCATTTTTCAGGGTCCTTGCCACTCGAGGTCTGCGGGAGAGCAGAGCCTGTTCAGCGCGGGCAAGTAGATCTTGGTGTTTCTTTCTCGTTGCAGAGCTGTGGGATACAGTTAGCTTGTTGAGAATGGCTTGATAGACGTTGAGTTGTGAACGAGGGATAAGGCATCTATGACAGGGCTTGTTTGGTTTCGTGCCGTGGAGGACAGCGAGAATGTCGTTTGCTTCGGGAATGTCAGCGCTATAGTTCGCGATGATGGGATTGCACTGACGAAGGACTCCCTGGGGTCTCTGAAGGGGAAGCCTTTTTTGCATAAGTCGTACAGAGGTTAGAGGATAGTTTCCAAAGACTTCTGGACGAGCTCCATGCGCACAACGCGAGTTATGTTCGACGACAAGGGGCCAATTTCCAAAGAGTCGGTGTCGGTGGAGGAAGAATCGGGGGAGAAGGATGTAAAGGAAGTGGGAATGTAGCCGACGAGAGTGTGGTGGTGTGTGATACATTTTCTGCGGAAAGAGTCCTTGAAGTTGAGAAACGTAATATGGAGGGGGTATGATGTGACAGAGGAGCTTTTTAGCGTGGTGGAGGACTTATCGGAGTAGAGTTAAAGCATGCCGATGAAGGAAGCTATGCCAGTAGTGGTGAGATCATGCCGGATAACTCCAGGGTTTGGAGAATGTGCGATATGCTTTTTCAGAGCGGGAACGACGTCATGTCCGAGTTTGGAGGCCATGGGATGCGCGAATGCGTCGGTTCCTGTGCGGAAGGCGTGGTGAATTGGGTGAAAGAAGAAGTTCTCATGGGATGCTAGCCAAAGTTGTTGTTGAAGGACTTGAATGGGGTCCTTGACCTAGAGGGTGGCAGAGAACTGACGGTCGTTATCGTGAATGATGGTGGAGGTGAAGCCGATGGAGCTCACGGTATCTTCAAAGATTTTGGAGTGTAGTTTGAGACACTCAGAAGCGGAGATGATGGAGGTTTGGAAAAGAGAGGCGGGAAAGTTGGACTGCCTGAGAATGTTGATAAGCTCGTCTGCGGAGCGCTTTCCAAGTTTCGTGGCGATGGAGGAAATGTATGTGACGAGATTGTGAAGGTCATCAGTTGGACCCGGCGGAGAGAGGGCATGACCGGAACCTACGGACAGGGACTAAGAATTGAATGGGTGTTGTGGTGTAGCTAGATGTGCTGCGTCAGAAGAAGGTACGGAGAGAGAGAGAGAGCTGCTGTCCTTCATACGGATCGTCAGTGGCGAGTGCTACATTATCGGAGGGGAAGTTGGAGGGAGAAGAGAGAGGGGGTTTGGTACTGCTGAGTCGGCGACGTTTCGTTCGGGGGGGAAGAGGGAACCGCGGGGGGCAGCAGGAGTGAGAAAAGGGTTTGGGTCATGCCGGTGCCTGCATCGTTTCTGATGTTGCGCAAGGGAGGCGATAGAGTCTGTGTGAAAGGCGCAGCGGGGGAAGCAACATATGTACATGATGCAGTATGGCGGGGAGATGGGAGGTGGGGGAGAGGAGGCGGTTGGTTGGAACGTTGGAGGTGAGGAGCGGAGGTCTAAGGTGCAGTGTTGCAACTTGTAGTTGCAACTTGTAAGAAATTGTTGCCGTACCGTGTGGGGGAGAATATAGGGAGAGTCGAATCGGCGCCATGCACGTGGTGGTTTACGTACATCACGATATGATATGGGTACGTCGAGGAGGGAAGGAAGTGTGAAAAACTGAAAACAGTCCTAAATTTTTTAGCCCATACTTTGCGGCCGGCGTGAAGTGTACACTAGACGTGGATAGTGTTGCACTGGAGAAGTCAAGAAAGTGCCATGGCACAGGTCTGACCAGTGCGATGCGATCTCTGATCATGGCACTTCTCTGCGACACATTATCTTCCAGATCATGCGAGTTCCCTACAGGTACATGAAACACGTAACGGTTTAGACTCTTACTGCGATCTTATTTGTTGCTGACCTAGTTCGATGCGAGCGATGTACGAATAACGAGTGAAAGACTATTATGCGGATCATGGGAGTGACATAATGGTACGGTTTACACTCTATCTACGGTTGTTATGGATCTAGTTCTTGCTGACCCCGTTTGACGCGAGCGATTTACGGAGAGCGAGCAAAGGTTCTAGGAACGCATGTGCGTGCTCGTAAGATACGTCGCTAATTACTCTCTAAGAGCGGTTCGAGTGAGAAATGTACTACAATTCTCACTGGAGACGCTTGTAGAATATAATTAGCGAGGTTCTAATGACTAACAGCTGGGTTTGGTTTTACTTCTGGCTTAGTGAACTTTGGGTCGTCCATTGAATTGGATTGGAAACTGCGGCACAGGGCGGGGCGTTGAGGGTAGATGGCGGAGCGGTAGACCGTGAAGGTGTCCCATTATCATGGCTGGAAGACATGGAGAGGTATGTAACAATAACTTATCGAGGAGAGTTTTACCTTTGTTGTATATGTACTAACTGTGTGTCCAATTACTGCTTGCAGATTTTCGATCCATGTTGAATAGGAACGGGAACGTTCACTTTCCTATTCAACATGGGTCAAAACTCTAGAAAACATGGATTGTGAAGCAGTAGAGGTGAATGTGTCGCATTAGCGGACTGGAAGACATGGAGAGGTATGTAAAACGAATGAATCAAGAGGTTCGTGTGTGTTATCTGATTGCTAACTGTGTGTCTTCTTGCTGCTTCTTGCGGAGTCTTGATTCTTGAATAGGGACGTGAAGGTGTGTTTGGATACGATAACTGGAGGATTCGAAAAGGTAGGGAGATATCGCATTGAAAGGGTTGTGTGCGCGCTATGGGTACAAACTGTGTTTCAGCGTGTGTTTCAGTGCGGTACCGTGATGAAAGTGTGTGGACGGTGATTGGGACTGAAAGAGATTAAGAGGTAAGAGGTTCTGGTATCGAAGACACGTTTCTTGGTTGTTTTGAGTTTGGCTACTAACCTTGTGTCCGTTTACGGCTTTCTGTAGTAATGCGATTGAAGTGTGTGGACTGTGCAAAGGAAGAGGTTACATGCAACAGCTGATGAAGAAGTTGGGAAGATGAGTTCTGGGTTTGATCATGGTGTTTTGAGGATATGCCGTTGCGGTGGTGGTGCTCAGGGGGTACTGCAGCAAATGAATGTTCTAGCCGTAGTATTCTCGGAGGCTGGCTGCGTTCGGTCTAGACTGGTCCTTTCTCTCGGCTTCCCATGTGGTCCGTTGGTGGACCACGCGAATGGGCACACTCTAGGTGAGTGGGCCCATTCAGGTGGTTCACCAACGGACCACATGGGAAGCCCAGAACCTAGAGCACTAGCAAAAGTGGAGAACTGGAAGTACGGTTCTGCCATCTTTCATACTTCCTAGTTTTAGATGTCTAGTATCAAAAACATAGCATACTTTAGGACACATCGGAATCATTCATTAGTCGTAGTTTTCTCTAGTTTTTCTTCCGAATGGAAACTACAGAAAGTGCAATTTAACATATGAAAAACTAGCATTTCGAAACTCGCATTTTTGGACTGCTAACTAGCAAAACGAGAACACAGACGGTCGCACGGGAGAGAATTTCCATGTACGTAAACTAGGTCTTGCGTACAGCCGAGAAGTAAGTGGCATCACGCAGAAGTCTGGTGACTATGAGCCGCACCACTTCGTTCTTGGACTCCACCACACCCATTTTGTTGTGTCGCCTCGCAGGTCGGGGCTCAAACGGGATGGAGTGGGCGTTCAAAAAGTTCTTAAAGGTGCCCTTGTCGAACTCAGGGTCACCAGAGAGCGAGCCAGGAGGGCCATGGATGTTAACCCAGTGCTGCTCGAAAGCAGCCTTAGCTTCACTCAACTCTCTCGTTTCTAACATCACAGTTACGGAGTATGCAGATGACAAATCTACCATATGAAGAATGGGAATATTCTCCATTTCCGAGATGAAGAAAAAGTCGACTTGGACATGGCTATTGAAGGGTATAAGAAGCCGGCGAAAAGACACTTTTCTCGAGGAAAGAGGTCTCCCTGTCGACTGGCACGTAGTGCATTTCTTGAGCACAACTTTCATCGCCTGGTCAAGCACGGGAGTTAGAACATCTGCCCTGCGGCAGATCTCACGCATGTCCTCTATGGGCATATGGGTGAAGCCATGCAACTTCGCGGCAAACCGTCGACAGACTTTGTGGTCTGCATACTTCTTCTTCAACGCTTTTGCCGGCCGTCATCATAGAAACCAGACTGCGATACGAAATGATGTAAGATGAGATCGCCTCACAAGTGGATGGCACGGCGAGAAGCCCTGTTCGAATGGTATCCTCCGGATCATCAGCCAGGCGTGATCGGTACGTTTGGAGACGTAACTCCTTGCTTGAAAGCACGCCTTCCGGAACAACCATAAGTCTCTCATTGCCCAACAAATTGCACTGATGAAGGAGATGGTTACCCAAAAGAGGCGGACCGTCCCCATCTACCATATAAAAGCAGAGCGTGCTGTGCCGATCATCCACATCCGTTAGCTGGAGGTCCCAGATGGCGAATGTCAAGCGAGTATCATCGCAATTAACACCATAGCCATGATAAAATGGTTCTCGGTCCAAGGGCTTAAGTTCGAACGAAATACCAAGCGCAGAGGCGATACGGACCGCAGACTGCACACCCCCAACACTGCGAGGGCATCCAATATCCAGGATTGGGTTCGGGTCGCCGGTTTGTTCCCTCGCTCTGGCGGCTCCACGCCCACACATCAGGCTCGATTGGCGTTCGAAGGTGTGGAGTCTCCCCGAAAAAATCTCTCAGATTCAGAGTTCCTCTGCGACGATTCCTTCACAAGGCGAACCATCCTCTGCAGATATGTTTCGCCGTCTTTGTACTTGCAGTCCTTGGCATTTCGGTAGTGGTTGGGGGACCCACAGTCAAAGCAAAACCCCTTTTTGGTGTTTTGGGGCTTCAGAGGAGGAGTTGATTGATCCCCGCCGCGCTTTGATGCATCTCCATCACCTCTCTTCTTCTTGTTTTTCTTCTTGTTACCACCAGAAGGCGTAGCCTCAGCTGACTGGGGTGACTCAGAACTTTGAACACCATAAGAAAGAAGCGCCTTGTGGATCCTTTGCTGGACCATGGCTTCAATGTCATTGCGTGAGAGCGCATTTGAAGCCTGCTTGGTGGCTGAAGAGAGTGAGTAGAGAACTGATACGGCGTCGTCCAGATGTAGAACAACCCTAGGAGCAGCTGGCTTTGCAATTGCCTTAATATTTTCCGGCTTGCTATCCCATTTTCGCTCTGGAAGCCTTTGAAGCTGGAGAGCGAGATCGTCAGAGACGTCTTTTACCTCCCTCCTATAGTCTTGGAAGTGTCTTTGCAAATCGTCAAGAGTCTCCGGGATTTCCATCGGTTCCAAAGTTCCAACAAGAGAATCTGAAATGTCCCGTATCTTCTGAATGACCGCGAAAGGTACTAACCCACCGTCAATCATAGTTTGGCCATGTTCTGCACGAGATCGAGCTTGGAAAAGAAGCTGCAGAACCGCGTTGTGCAAGGTGTTTTCAAGAAGGTTCCTATTACTGATTGACGTAATAGCGAGCACTTCGCCGATATGAGTTGAAGACTCAAAGCCAGCATGCATCAAATTTTGGGACGCCAAGCCTCGGAATCGGTCGACGAAAGCGATTCGGTCTTCATTCTTCCTGCGGCGACAGCTTGAAACCTTGTTGAAAGAAGAAATGAGGCGATTTACAATAGCAGTAGGAGGGTTACCAGCGACAAGGTCAACAATTTCTTGCATTGCCTAAATTTGATCTTCTTGGCGAAAGTCCTGCCTTTCGTCTGAGCTTCCTCGACAATACTTTTCTGTGCCAGTGGTAAACTATGCTCTACAAGAAGGCGACTAAGAATTGTGAACATCGTCTTGTACTTCTTGTCCGGGCCTTTCTCGGCGGCGATGCGGATAGTATCAACCCCTCCCGAAACATTGCGACGCCATTGCACTACATCTTTTGCAGGGTCGAATAGCGGGACATTGTAAGTGTTTGGCATTTTAGACGTGCTTGGCTCTCAGCCACGAACTGAGCTACAGCGGTGATAAAAAGGCGCGAAAAGCACGCGCGCAGTAGAGTCAAGTTGTTCGTCTCGCGTGGAGGGCAGCAAAGAATCCGCGAAGAAGAAGTCCCGTCTGTCCGATCACTACAGTCCACCCTCCATGCCGGACAGAATTGACTTTATTGAGTGAAATTGGAATCCCCTCCAGGCCGCCCCTCGTCTCCTCCGAGCTGCCCGAGCTGCGCGGCAGCTCACAGCGCAATCAGAATTTTCGCATCAGCAACGGCGTGTGGTGTGCACGCGTCAGCGTTGTGCACACCGCACACGCAGACGACATTTGTCAGAACTAGGTCAGACGTAGACGTTCTCCAAGTTGGATAGGGTTTGCTAAATATTTTTCTCGTCTTAACCCTTGTCGAATACATGGAAGAGATCTCTTCCATGTAGGGGTTTTCCTGGAATAGATACATGGAAGAGCTCTTCCAGCGGCTGGAATAGCTCTACCATGCTTGAAATCTTCATACAAATTAACAAAATTCTATTTTGTGCTACATTGCCGTTAACCGTATTTTGCACCGGAAAATGTTCTGAGCTGAGTTTTCTTGCGGAGTCAGAACCAGACAGAAATTTATCGCTTGCCAATATTGAAGGTAGCGAAGTCAGCATATACGTCAATAGTGGTACGTTTCCAAGAAATTAAAAGAGAATTGCTTCACAAATGCAGCTCACGGATGACTTCGTTGTTGTAGATAAAGACATTTATAAGGATAAAATTGTATACATGTTTTCTACATACAGAACAGGATTAAAAAGCTTTAATCCTTTGAAGATGCATAGTGTTTGCGCCCGCTATTTAAAAGAAAAAATGTCGTGAGGATTTTAAAACGGTGGTTTCCTCTAAATAAAGATGATGTTCGATTTTCTATTCAAATGAAGAATAATAGACATAAACATCCAACGCTGAAGCTTTATTGACGTCTTGAAAATGAACGAGCATATTTAAGTAAATATAGAGTTTAAAATAGCATACTTCATCATTATCGTTATTCTGGAAGTATCGGAAGCAACTAATGACTACATTTCTCCTCATTGCTCAAAAACCTTTCGCATGGTTGAAAAAAAAGGTGAAACATGGCCATAATCGAAAAACAGCAGAACTAAAAGCTTCATAGGAGGCCTCCAAGAACGCCATTTGAGTATAGAATGGAACCGAAGAATAGAACTTGCATATAGATAAACAGGTAATACATGAATGCCTCAGGCTTTACCCATTTACAAACTTTAAATTTACTTTTCTTTTGTTAGGTTCAAGGTGAGATCTTCTGAGCAGTACATAAGAAAAGTTAAACAATACTTGATCTGTGATGTTCTAGATGAAAATGACGCAAACAATTGAAGCGAACTACGAGAGCGTTTGTAAAAGATTACTGCATGTATTCGAACGTCTTCGTCCGGAAAGGGCGGAAAATGGCATAAAAACTAGATTTGACTGCAAGCGCTCTTGTCAAATAATATTGCAGTATTTCAGTAGCTTTTACAGTAAATTCAGAGACGCTGACAGTTTACAGTGGCCTTATTCTGGAGCACATTTGACCGCGTTGTTACTCCGCCTGAGGGAAATCCCCTTTGTTTTGCGGTAAGAATTCACTTTCCCGGAACATTCTTACATTGGAACGCCTTTAATTTTACGAGCAAGATCATCTTACTGGTCAAAGTAGAGTACAAAGACAGTACTGGCGTAGAGCAAGAAGAGAATCTATGCATACTGATAATATCAATGTAGTGAAACGGGAAGTTCTGCACCTGAAAAGGCGGTATATACCGGTTTCATTGCTATATATCTGTGTTGAATACGGCATACTTTTATTGATAAAGTACTTCGTTTGAATATAAAAAAGGGTACTCTACTCAAAACGATGCTTTCAAGTAAACTACGCTACGTTCTGGACCTGAAAGCGCTCACGAACAATGCTACGGACGCTTTCATATTTTCGAAGGAGTACAATCGACATTTCGAGATGTTTCGACATCTTCGGAGATGTACATGTACCTCTCGTTCCCAAACACTAGCGTAATGTAATGTTCCCATGGTGCAAAGTGCAACATATTTCAAAACTTTGTATATATTTCACAATCACTGATTGGCGCAAAAATATTTTTTTGGCAGTAGTCTCAACCCTTCCGAAACTAAAAATTTTTATGTCTAGTATAGTAGACATAAACGTAAGCCAATGGGCAGGCAAAGACGAATTGAAAGCCATTAAAATTAGCCAGTAGTCATTGATTGATTTTTTTCTTGCGCATATTGATTTCTGTAAATGACGCTTATTGGTTAGCTATTTTGCAGAATTTTCGAAGGGCCAATGGTAGCTCACAGCGTACGTAGTTACGTAAAGCATACATAATATATGCTTATGTCTAGTATACTAGACACAAGCAAAATCATCACATAGCAGAATAACAATCAATTGTTTTGGTACGCGTCCAATCATTGTTGTATCTTATGTCTATTAGGGCATCCATAAGCGTTCAGTGTCCAAAGGATTAACCTTTTGCTATTTGCCGCGCTCCCCGGGGCTCTCGAGACGACCAGATCAATTATATTTATATTTATTGAGTGGCAATGTGTCGTGGAACGTTCCATCGTGGTTTATTGAGATGAAAGGCCTTAATGTTATGAAACACGTGTACGTTTTTGTTTTGTGACAACGGAGATTGTCGCTGCGATGAGAAGGAAGTGAGTAGGTATGGACCTATTTTGCACCTGCTCAGGAAGATTGTATTGTTGGGTGTGCCTTACTTAAGATTTTACACGTGTATTTTCGGGTTCGGGTAACACCTAGAACTATCGTCTAGGAACACGTGAAGTAGTTTAAATCCCCAAATCTCGATCACAAAAAAATGTGTAGAAGGTACCTTCTTTGATGTTTTGATAGCCAGCACGTGTCATACCTGGACGTTACACATGTATGACTTGTTGCTGCTGGTTCGGTTGCATCGCTGGTGCTACTGTTCCAGCTTTCGAGCTCTTGCCGACAAACACCGGCGGCTGTTGATATAGTCGGTAGCGTCCAACCCAAAGCTATATCAGTTCTTGTCCAACTCCGCTTCCCTCTTCAACTGGAGATAGAACTACAGTTATCCTCCTTCATATCAGATTGCACATACAGAGTAAAAAGCTCCGCTTCTCCTCCCATCTCATCTCATGGCTCTTTTTTCCTATAAGAGCATGGAGAGTGTTCGTTTACAAGTCGTACTATCCGAACACGAATCATAACGTCTTTTAGTTTGTCACACAGCACATGATGATGACGATTCTCATAGCTTTCCTCACGAGCTCTGTCTTCCTAAACGCTGTCGTGAGCACTGAACCCTGTCAGCCTGGATATTATCTGAACAACTTTGAAGAACTTGGAGGACGCTGTGAGATATGTCCACCTGGAACTCGCGACATGAATGGATTTGGATGCACTCAATGCGGGTATCTGACTTATCAACCTCAGGCGGGTCAAACCGAGTGCCTTCCGTGCCCTTCAAATACATACTCACTTTCCGGTGCTACCGAATGCGTTTCGTGCCCCGAAGATGAGATTTTGTTGGAAAATGGAACGTGTGGTGTTTGTGGGCCTGGAAAGTATTACGAGGTCTTTGATGGGTATTGCGATGCTTGTGCCTCTGGATTCTTCAAACGCGAAGCAGATCTTGGTCCTTGTCTTCCATGTCCACCGGGCACTTTCTCCATAGACGGGGCTACTGAATGTCTTCTATGCCCTCATGGTCAGGCAATCATGTACGACAATTCGTGCGGAGCGTGTCCGCCGGGAAAGTTCTACGACGCTTTCACGTTGAGTTGCATCGAATGCCCTTCAGGGTCATACACCGACTCTCCCAATGTATTGCCCCGATGCTACAAATGTGGAGGAAATTCTTTCTCCACTCCAGGTTCCACCGAGTGCCACGAATGCCCTATCGGACATGTATTTATTGCCAGCTCGCGCACCTGCGAGAGATGTACGCCGGGTCAGATCTTCAATGAGAAACAGCTCTCATGTGAAGATTGCCCCGTCAACCATTTTACGCGCCATGACAATGAGCTTGAGTGTATTCGGTGCTATCCGGGAAGCTTTGCGCGTCGTCGGTCCGCAACATGCTTTCTTTGTCCACGCGGCACGTCGTATATGGCCCACGTTGACGAATGCTTTGCATGTCCGCATGATTACCCCTACGACGTTAACGAGGCTCTTTGTCGTCCAGAAAGTGATGACGAAGGCGTTACACTAGGTGGACATTCTTTTGGTGATCTCACTGCTTCAGAAGAACCTCTTCCGACATTTTCGAGTGAATTAGAAGTTCAGGACGACGACTTTTTAGAACAGGGAGAAGGGGAACTCGTCGGCCAATTTCCGATTCCATGTTAGCAATGTTGGACCAAGTATGACCTTGATGCTTGCCTGTCGTAGAGCTGGACTGGTTGTGTTTCGAGGTAATTTCCGTAGCGAGCCTATGTTATGTTCCGAACATTCAGGTTTTCGAAAATATTTTCTTGCATTTACAGTTTTGAGTTCTGTCACATCGCGCGTACCGCCCTGTATTTGAAAACTTAGAAATTATATCTAAAGTTTAAAATTCAAAACGACTCATTGGCGACCAGATCAACGTCATCTACGCGTAAACGTGGTGTAATGAACCAGATTCAAGAATCGGATGTATTTGACAGATTTGCAAAGGAATTACTTTTCAGACATTTTGCCAAGAACTTCATCTTTTTTTTGGAATTTTTTCTGAATCATTTTTCGAAATGTGCAAAGCTCCAGCGTACGAGGTACCCCTGGTATTCACAGCTTCTAACGTCGTGCTTGGAACACCGGTAGAACAGGAGAGCCTCCGCAAGTCGCACCGTACATGGAGTACGTTTCCCGTTCGTCACAGTTTCCGCACTCATCAATCTCGGCAATGAAAACCGTTCCAAACGGACATGCAAAGCAAGTAGCAGCACCACGTCGAGCATAGCTATTCTTCGCACAGCTTTGACAATAGTTCTCACCCAGTCCGCGACTGAAATGGTTGTATTCACACTCCTTACATTCGCCAGAGTGAGTATGATACACAGTACCGGCCGGACATGACTCGCAGCTCATCGAGCTGGCGATGTACACCGTACCCCTTGGGCACTCAATATATTCGGTCGCGCCCCTCGTCGAGAAAGAATTTCCACCGCAGTAGAAGCAGTCTGTCATCACATTGGGACAATCTGTAAACGTGCCAGGATGACATTCAGAGCAAAACAAGAGATGTTTCTCGTAGTATTGCCCGGGGGGGCATGTTGAGCAGCTTCCATCTTCAAACAGAGCTTGCTTCTCAGGGCATTCTGTACAACTGGCCGCACCATTTGCGGAATAAAAGTTTCCTTCGCATGGAAGGCATGGGCCCAATCCTGCTTCAGCCTTAAAGAATCCTGCATCGCAGTTGATACAGAATGGATCATACTCCACATAATGTTTTCCTGGAGGGCACACTCCACAGTTTCCATCACTCAACAGCGCCTGACCCTGTGGACAAGGAGTGCATGAGGTTGCACCACCCAGAGAAAAGGTTCCTGGTGGGCACGGAGTGCATGCCGTGTGCCCTGCGTCGCTCTGAAAGCTCCCAGCTTCGCAAGGGTTGCAATAATCGTGCTCGCTTATACTACCAGGGGGACAAATTTCACATGAACCGGTTTCTCCAGTGCCCGATCCAAGGGGACATTCGGGTCTGCGTCGTGCGGTCACGAAAAGGCCTTCGGCGCTGCGGCAACTGCCGGATAAGAAGAGCAGGATAAGGCCGAGGACACAGATGGCGGTACACATGGTTTCTGCAGGAATTTGGCTTCTTTCGAAGATCTAAGGAAGCCGAGGCTCGAAAAAAACGAGGCATCAGAGATGTCGCACTCGCTTCATGTTCTAGAGACCGTTCGAAACAGCAAATCTTCGAAACAGCAAAGCTACAACACGGCGGCGGACTTTTGGTAGTTGTAAACTCTCGTGCCGCCGTCCAACAGATCTAGTGTGGTGTACCAAGAGGGGAGCAAAGCAGAGCCGGGGTTCGAACCCAGGACCCCGAGCTCACACAAAAAGCACACGAAGGTGGTTACCGACTGAGCTATGGCCGCTCCAGTGCGTGTGGCCCTCATGCTCGCACTGCGGAGATGTTATCGTGACCGTCTGTGACTGCCATCTGCAGCTGACAGCACTAAACTGCCCTCTATGATGCATCGATATCTCGAATGATCATTGTGGTGTACCGAGAGGGGAGCAAAGCAGAGCCGGGGCTCGACCCCAGAACCCGGAGCTCACACAAAAAGCACACGAAGGTGGTCACAGACGGTCACGATATCACCTCCGCAGTGCAAGCTTGAGGGCTACACGCACTGGAGCGGCCATAGCTCAGTCGGTAACCACCTTCGTGTGCTTTTTGTGTGAGCTCGGGGTTCTGGGTTCGAGCCCCGGCTCTGCTTTGCACCCCTCTCGGCACACCACAACTAGGTAGAGGTCAACATCAACAAGCTAGCATCCAGTTTAGGGTTGCCGCGTCGTTGATACCTGCTATTTGTCCGTGAGCATACCCCATTGTCTCATAAAAGCATATCAGATATCGAAGGGAATGTGCGTGGTCAACCTCTCCGACACATATCTCAGAAGAATGACGAAGCAAACAACAACCTGCGCTGTTCGCTTAGATTTTCCGTTCCGGGATCCCCCGGATCCCCCGAGCAAGGTGTGACCACGAGCATTTCTTGGGCCCAAACGAGAGCGATCTGCAGCTCAGTGACACTACACATACATAGAAAGAAAATTGATAACTCAGCATAAGGTATATCATGCATACAGTGTTTTTCTCGCAACCCTTGAGCGCCACCCTACTCCTGCGTGTTTGCCCTCATCTTCCCGATTAAAACTATTTCTATGAAAACAACTGAGCAAATCCGGCGCTCTTGCAGGTCCTTGTATTCAGTCCTCTGTCCTGCGTCTCCAACTGGTTTAAAATTTCCGCAGCATTACAGATACTGTATTCGATGTCTTGGTAAACAAGGGTAAGTCTGCGAAATGTCCACCGTACAAACCCTCAGGGACATTCTTAATCCGAGCTCAACTTGAGCTTCAACCTCGGCAATCCTCGGTCCCGCCCCGCCCATGCGCCCAACTCTTTTAACAGTCAATAGCGCATTGTCATGGCTCCTTTCCTTTTGCTCATGACCGTTTTGTCAACCACTTGCTTGCTATCCGAAGCATACCGAGTGAACTTCACTATTGAAGCAGACGGTTTCGATCTTGTTTTAGACAGCTTCGTCATTCCAGCGAGATCGACAGAATTCGTGGGCGGCGTTTATGCCATGTCTAATGGTGTTACTGAGAACACAATCATCGTTTACGCACGTCGACCGGATGGTACAGTTCAGTTGCTGGACCCGGCCCTCAAGACTGGGGGGAAAGGCGCCGTTCTCAGTCTCACATCACCCTTCGACCCGCTTTTCTCAGCCTTCTCCCTGGTGATCACGTCAGACTACAGATTTGTAATGGCGGTTAATGCGGGAAGCAGCTCTGTTTCCGTCTTCAGAATACTCCCCGACTTCTCCCTTCTTCTTGTTCATGTGAGAACGGTTGCCGGGTTCGGACCAGTCAGCATTGCAGTCTCTGGAAATGTTGTCTACGTTGCCAGCATTGATTCAGACGGCGAATTTGATGACGTGTTCTCTCAGAGAGGAGTTCTTTCAGGATTTGTTTTATCTTCTTCTGGAAGGCTGGCTCCCCTTCCTGGTAGTGGCCGATTGCTCAATTTTCGCCCTTCAGCCATCCTTTTTTCGCCTGACCGTCGCTCTTTGGTTGTCTCTTGCGTGCTTTCTGGCGTCACTGCCATTGAAACTGGACGTCTTGAAGAAATTGTGGTCTTCAGCGTCAATCCAATGGGCATCCTCAGCTCTACACCAGTGTCCACTGCAACTTCAACAGAATTGGGCAACACAGAAGGTCGAAATCTTCCAGGTGCGATTGGTTTCGAAACTGTTGAGTCTCGAGGTGTGCAATACGTAGTTGTGCCTGAGGTGCGCAGCCTAGCCGGTCCCGACGGCATGGATCCCCTGGAACAAGCCTCTTCCGTGTCAACTTGGACACTTGATGCCGAAAGTCAACTTTTACCATTGCAACTTGACGTTCCCGTCGGACTATCTGTTACATCAGGGCAAATCGACGCTTGTTGGATTGCGTTTTCTAATGACTTGAGTACCTTTTGGGTCACGAATACTCCTTCAAACTCAACTTCCGTATTCTCATTTGAGAAGGGAATTTCTAATCTTGAGGAAGAAGTTGGTGCAACTGGAACGTTTCCCACTGATCTGTGGCTATCAAGTGATGGCAACTTCTTATATCAACTGTTTGTCGGATCTATTGGGGTTTTCGAAATCGGAGAAGGTGGAAGTCTCACTGAAATTCAAAACACGACGAATGTTCCTGACACAGATCCAACCGGAATCGTTGCCTTTTAGCTGTGCCAGGCGATAGGTAGGAATGTGATGCGGTTCTATCCTGTCGTAACGGAAGAGATACAAACATGCTCCCTGAGAAGTGCTCAAAACCAAGCAGCCCGATTCCCACCGCTTCAGATCCCTTCTGCGTACTACGATGAATTAATCATTTCTGAAAAAGATGTGTATGGGGGCCCACTCGGGTGTCATCAAGTATTGAGCTTTTTCGCAAGTTTCACGCGTTCAACTTGTTCACCACATCTGGAAACTGAAAGGGACAAAATGTTTCTACGTAGAAACTGGATACATAAAATTTATGATGGTTTCATCTTGTTGAACTTCTCTTCCTCATACGTGTAGAGGTCTCGTTTTAATCTATTTGGCGCGATATTTTTAGTTTTTCAAGTGGCTGTCGAATCGTTTAAATTAAGTTTTTGTTGTGCGTCGAAGCTCATCCTGTCGTCATTCTATAACATTTGCCTGAAAATCAAGGGATGTATTGAATGGATCATAATACCCGGAAGCTGCGGGAAAACTAACTACTTACTTTAAAATTTTTACAATGACTTCAAAAATGTTACAATGTTTACCATACATAAAACTTTTATATTTAATATCCTTCCTGTAAAACACAAAATTAGGTTTCAAAAACATTGAAACACATCATACATACTTATGTGGCTATCAAACCATTTATGACCAAGTCAAATATGAGACAAAAACTTTGTGTAACATGTTCGGATAATTTCGTATGGATTACAATATCTGCGGATACCTAGGAGCTGTATTACATTCTTCTATGCATACCTCTCGCGCTTTCAAACTCAGAAACCTTCCAAAACTCCGAAGGCAAGAACAGTAACATAATCTGCAAAATATTACCAACAAATAATAAACACATATTCAACGGGATTTTCAAAAAACGTCCAAGATTTAAAACTCTTTCAGGCATTCTACAAAGAAATATTAAATATTGGTATGTAACATATCGCAAAACATTTAACGGAAGTAACTACTCATACTGAAGTATACCAATAAAAATATATAACTAGATGCTGAAAAGAGGTTCACCAATAATCAATTGAAACTGCACTAAAACGCAAATAGCATGAAAACAATGTGAATGAAATGACAATGTATGTCTAAATCGATGCTCCAGCACAATAAACCGTTTCAGCCGCCCATTGAGAGTCTCAAGACGTGCTCGAAAGGTACCAGAATTGCTTAAACAAGTTTCATAATCTTCATTCCCCGGTAAAACGCATTTCTCGTCTTGATACCCTTTATCCGTTAACACTCTCTCTGTCGATGGCAAAATATTTTTTAAACATGACTGGAAAATTTTTAAGTCCGTGTAACTTCCGCAAAAAAATGGGCCATTTACCCATACTAATATTCCGTTTTGAACAGAAACGCCAACTTCATATCTAAGTCCAGCACCATTGAATTTGTACGAGTACCATTTTTTATCAAATAGTTGTGGTTCAGATATTCTGCAATCTGTGCGATCCAAAAAAAAACATTAACATCATTATTAAAGATTGATTGTCTAGAAACCCATTTAATATTTCAGAAAAATTGATAGTAAACTTATGATACTCATCTCCTTAATTTAACGCATAAAGCAACGTACCCACATTCTTATCGTTTTTTCGTCTGCATGACACAACTGTTTTAGTACAGTTTCCGTCGAATATAATTTCAAAACCATTAATGTCCAAAACAAATGATTTCTTCTTGCTCCTGCTGAAAGCTTTCCGCTGAAAAGCAGTCAGAGTTTTGCACATTTAAACAAGAAAAGTCCAAACATCGATGGATACCGGCGCTCAAAACTTATTTTTGAAAGTCCGGGAGCATACATTTAGTAATTTCCAGCCGTTATTGTTAGTCTCTAAACCACACTCAAAAGATCTTTTGGTATGAAGTTCATGTTTCCACCGAGACGATAGTAAAGCAAAGACCTTAATTCATTCTACAGTTTCAGTAAACAATATAAAGCTTCTTGTCGTAGAAACTTCTCGGCTCTGTCTCATTCTGGGGAAAAACTTTAATTATGAATTTCAGTAAAATTCTAAGGACATATACATTTACATCTTACAACTTTCCTTTTTACGACATTGAATTTTGAATTCAAAACTTTCAACCTACGTCATTTCTTAGCGAGCGTTAGCCTTCTCCAAACGTCAATATTAAGTTTTCAAAAAGTTAATATTACATGATTAAGGTTCTGGTTACACCGAAAGTTTAAAATGTATAGCTCCAACGGCTTTCAAAACTGTGGTACGAAGAGATCAGTCCCAGATCTAGATTTTGTCACTAAGGTCGTGCCTGGATATCTGATATTGTAGACTAGGAACTTGAAAGTACAGTTACACTTCCCCAAGCAAGCTTTAAAAATTAAAAAACCCCGGGAACCTGTACCCACTAAATTCCTCTGGAAAGAGCTGGAAATGGCATAAAAACTAGATTTGACTGTCAAGCGCTCTTGTCAAATAATATTGCAGTATTTCAGTAGCTTTTACAGTAAATTCAGAGACGCTTACAGTTTACAGTGCCTTTATTCTGGAGGACATTTGTGTAACCGACCACTTCAATTACTCGCTATGACACTTTTGAGGAACTGGAAATATCGTACAAAACATTTTTCTGGCCCTACTGGACCCAAGGACGAAAGTTGGAGAGACCAATCACAGCTTTTCATTGAACTTTAAAACAAGGAAAACGACCTATTCGTTCTTGAGGTACATGTCAAACAATTTTATAAGCCTTCTTCCCAACAACCACCATCCCTAAAGTAAGCCTGCTCAATCTCGTCGTTATGCGCGTAATAACGCTTCAAAACGTTCTTTTTGAGATATTCCTTTCTGTTTGCTTCCTGCGGTGACAGTACGTCAAACAAGGCAATCCATCTCGCGGTAAACTTACTCAGCTCTTCGCTGGACGTAGCAGTGATAACAAAAATTGTTTCAACATTTCGCTTTAACAACCGCACCTTCTACTCTGTAGCGCTTGACGTATACTCCTTCACAGTCATTATGCCCGGTTCAGATGACTTGAACATAAATACATGATACTTGGTAATTCTGAACGTGCTAGGAACAGTAAAGAATGAACTAAAAAGAGCTTTTTCCACTCGATCCATCGCACTGCAGAAGAACAACTGACGCAGTTGCTTTCAGAACTATCATGAATTACTCGCATCATATCTTCCGGACACTTCACATTTCTTTCCTTAAGTCTACGTTTCACTAATGCAAAGGCCCCATCGCACGTGTTCTTTGTATGGCCAGCTACCAAGAAGTGCAGCGTTATCGAATCTTCTTTTCCGGAAAGCACTCTCCATGCTAAATAAAACAACATAAACTTGTTTTTGTTTTGATCCGCACATTTATCTGCATTTAACAGTAACGTCCTCACACTCGTGTTTTCTCGCTTGTAACGTTCTATACAGTCGTGCAACATAGATCCAACTTCGTTCGTAGTCTTGTTTCCCGGCCAATGTCCTTCCGGAAGCCCATTTATTCTAGTTGTTTTCGAATTGCTCATATGAACGCCAAAGAAATCAAATTTCAAGCCTGTGATGAAATGTAGCTGCCCTGGTTGACGACACAAATAGGGCAGAAGCACCTTTTCAGCAAAATGAAAGACGAAATGCGCCCGATCATCCCATGAGGGAGCTGCACGGTGCAGTTCTTTGTAGAATGAAAACTCATGAGCGGCATGTAATCTGTGCTTTTCACGGGCGCTACGTAAGGCTTCTCGGGTATTCATGTCAGCTGTGATATCTATTGTATTCTTCAGCTTTGTACATGTGTCGCAAAAATCGCTTCCGCTTTTCATAATTCGAAGACAAGAACAATGCTTCTTCGATACTCTGCAGAAGGAATCTTTAACGAGGGGTTGTGCAGCGCGCTTCTGCGCAGTACCGGTTTCCTCGAAAAATGCCGACATGATGTTATTCCATTCTTTCTTATACTCGTTGTGAACCATTGTCTTTGTCGTTGAATTGGGGAGAAACAAAACAGGAGTTTCTTCTGCTGAACCTTGTCCTGTAGGGCAGGCCATTGCATTAATTTCTCCATATCGTTGCAAGAAGTACAACGCAATCATCGACTGAGCCGATAGATGCCCTTTCCTTATATTCTGTTCTCTACTGGTGTGCATCGAAAATGATGGCTTTGAAACAACAGTGTTGGCGAAACCGGTTACAGTACGTGGATGGAGCTGTGCTATTGCTGCAAACGCATTCAAACAAAGACTGACGCCGCGTAAAGCATACTGCGTAGTTAGCTTTGTAGTAGAAGAATCATTTCGTTTTCTTCGTTTGGGCGGGTTAGTTGCTCTCAATGTGGATGGAAGCAGTTCGTTGTACCGTCCTGGTTGTGCCGCAAGTGCCAAAAGTATGCTTTTCACTGTGACTGCCCGCTCAATTTCGTTCATGGATCCGAAGCTCAGGGCAAGCGTGGTGCTGTCTTCGAATCCACACTGTGGGTCGCACGTGCATTTTGCCATGTACTGAGCATGATGATGCAAAGAGTAGTACTCTGTGCGGCTGTCGGAATCGGGTGAATGCGTGTGTTCTGAATGGTTTCTTTTGTTTGTAGGGGAAACTAAGCGGCCTTCTTCGTCGCCAAGATCTAGACTGCTGTTGCGATCGGGAGAACGGATGCAATTGTTTGCAGCGTGATTTAGATCGCGTTCTTGAATTGCTTCGATGTCGCAAAGGAGATGGTCAGGTTCCATAATGACGTGAGCTCGGCACGATGGGGTCAAAATCAAAACGTACTGTGGACCGCCTTATCGGTTGAAAACGTATTATGCCATTATCTTGGTTTCTTCTTCAAGTTATTTCTAGAGCTGAAACGAAACCGTGAAATGTCATTTAAAATATTTTTCGTTGTAGAGCTCCATAACGTGCGTCGAAAACACCGAAAGAACGCTCTTAAACAGAGCTTTTTGGTAGTGTGCTTATCTCTATGTGCCTCAAAATGGTCAAAGCGAGTAATTGAAATGGTCGGTTACACATTTGACTGCGTTGTTACTCTGGCCGAGGGAAATCCCCTTTGATTGGCGGGAAGAGTTCACTTTCTCGGAATATTCTTAAATTGGAATGCCTTCAATTTTACGAGCAAAATCATCTTAGTGTTCAAAGTGGAGTACAAAGACAGTATTGCCGTAGAGCAAGTAGCGAATCTATGCATAGTTATATTATCAATGTCGTAAAACGCAAAGTTCTGCAAATGGAAACGCAATATAAACCACTTTCGCCGCTATATACCTGTGTTGAGAACGGCATACTTTTATAGATAAAGTACTTCGTTTGAATTTAAAATGCAGCACTCTACTCAGAAAAGATATGTTCAAGTATAGCATGCTACGTTTTCGACCTAGAAGCGTTCATGAACAATGCTACGGACGTTTTCGTTTTTTCGAAGGAGTACAATCGACATTTCGAGATGTTTCGACATCTTCCGAGATGTACATGTGGAGGCGGATGCAGAAGAGTGTCCCGCCACCCCAGGGACACTCCCGAACAATTTTTTTCTATATCTCCGACACCTTCCACCCCTGGACTGCGCCGTCACTCCCGCCGTCTGCGCCCACCGCTGCGCGCCGCGCGCCGCAGCGCGCCTCCGACGAAGATGAAGAAGTCGCGCGCCGCTCGCTGCGACGCGGCGGCAAGGATGATGAGGTTTCGCGCCGCGCCCCGCGGCGCGCCCCCGACGGAGATGAAGAAGTCGCGCGCCGTTCGCTGCGGCGCGCCTGAAGAGGAGGATAATGAGGTTGCGCGTCGCGCGCCGCTGGCTGCGGCGCGCCCGCCGCTAAGCAGGCTTTGGAAGCTCGCGCGCCGCGCGTTGCGGCGCGCCAGCTGCAGGGTAGGAAAAGGAACGTGCGCGCAGCACCTGACGCTGGAGGACAGTGAGTGGAACGCTCTCTTCGGGGAGCTCAGAAAGTTGTGGCGCGCTCTGTCACGCGCGTCGCAACACATACGACCAGGGGATACAAATCAATTTAATCGAGAAGCAGGAGTTCTGTGACAAAGAGGCAATCGAAGATACGAGAAAGGGATATCAATCAGAGGACAACAAAGCTTTCACAGCGTCATGAACGAGATGAAGCGCGCGTGCGCGGGAGGGAGAGCGTAGCACCATCATGGAAAGCGCCAACCCAACACCAATCCCGCGCACGAACAGTACTGGGAGCTCGTTAAGATTGTCTTTGAGCTCATCCATCGATATTCCACGCTTGAAGAGGAAGTCATATAGAGCCTCCTCGCAGGCGAAAAGTTGCGCTTCGGTACGTTCTTCGGTGGCAACACCGTCTTCGTTCGCAAATGCGGCGTCCTCCTCGAGCTGAATGGTGTCCGCAGTAACTTCTTTTGCTTCGCTCTCGATCAGGACGGTTGATTTGGCACGCGGAACATCGGAATGGTCGGTATCGTCGTCGGTCATAGTAGCAATAACTTCGTTTGGAGTTGACATCGTTCAAAAGATGGACACCTGAAAGGCGGTGGTAAGATAGGGGAAGCATGGCAGACCTGAGAGGCACCGAAGGGTAACTATAATATCGAATATACCGCCATGATAACTGGTCACGCACGCACAATCGTGATAGTGCCACGATGGCACGACATGGAAGGTGGATGTCATCCGGAGGACTAGTTGAAAACCTAAATAGCCAGAAGAAATCTGGCCAACCACCGACCTACATAACGAAGAACCGTACGTTGACATTATTACCTATTATGGACATGGTGAGCAATATTAAGTTGTTTGTCACAAGACGACAATCGGCGCACCGTATCACCAACAGCCAATGAACAGGAGACATAACGAAGAACCGTACAACGGTATCACAACCAAGTATATGACCTGGTGAGCCGTTCTGAATGCCTTGGTGAAAGACGATATTAGGTGTTCGCTTGCGGTGACCATGCATTATCACAATTGTAGATATAAACCCCCGAGTTCGAGCGCTCGCTGCAAACTCAACTCGGGCAGACCACTTCCCCTCCGGACGACTTCCCCCATCCTTGCCTCTCTCGCCTTTCTTCCTCCCCTTCCGTCGTCGCCAACCTTCCTTCCTTTGGCAATCCCATCTTCCCTTAGCGCAGTCTGCGCCTCCCTGCCACCAGCCTTTCCCCCTACATTTCCTTATTCCCGGCGGCCCGGTCTCCCGCCGTTCCCTAGCCAGTCGCCTTGTGCTGCCCTCCATTGGGCTCGTTCGCACACTGCGACCATCACCCATCACTACGTCTCCGTTCTCCCAGACGGACGTTGGCAGTGTTACGCATTGCGCTGGTTTTATTTCTGTCGCTACCTCGCCTGGTTGTTAGGTTCGTGGTGGCATCGACGACAGACTCTATCGCTTTAGTCCTACCACACTATTGTCCCGCCGACAGCTCTTGTGTGTCTTGGTCTGTTGGCCCTGCTTTCTGTTGTTGTGTTGGCTCTCGGTATCGGACGCTGAGCCATATCCTCGGTTGATTCTTACCCCTGCTTTCAGTTTGCGGGGAGTTTCCATCTATCTTGGGGTTATCTTGTCTGCTCCTGCAGGCATCTGAGCTACGTGAATCTGTCGCCCTTTGGGCTGGTACTCTCGAGCATTTATTGTGTCGCTCTCCTTGGGTTTGTCACCACCCGCGCTGTTTCCCCCAAAAATGGCGTCCACATGGTACTCTCGAGGAGGGTCTGGTTCTCCTGAGTCTGGTGTGATTTCCTTCGATGGTTCTGCCGTCGACGTAAGGAAGTTTCTGTTTTACTTTGAGAATGTCGCTACCCCCAACGAAGAGGATAGTGTTCGAGCTATGAAGTTGCTCGGCTATCTTGAGGGTGAAGCGTTTGACTTCTACTATGACAACTATGCTGTTGATGGCTCTCTTTCGATTGAAGCAAAGGACTATCAGAATGTGAAGCTTGCTTTGATCGAACGTTTCGGTGCAATCGAGGAACCGGCGGAGAGGATTCGCCGGGCAGTTTCGGCACGTTTAGATTACGTCGATCTGCTAGGGTCCTTGAAGAAGATGGACTCTTTCTTCGATCAGGCTGGTTTTAACTCGAAAGCTAAGTTCGGGTTACTACGAAACGCTGTCATGGAGTTTGCAGATCTTGCGCAGTTTGTCATATTCCGTGGAGCAGATGACTATGAATCCTTGAAGGCCCTCGTTAAGGACTTTGTTGGCGGAAAGAAAGCTCTCGGGTCGTATGGTACCCTTAACGCTTTCCCACCGGCAAAGCACATTCTTCAACGTGCTAAAGAGCCCGCTCGTCCAAGTCCGCTGGAGTCGAAAGTGGATCAGTTGGCTGACCAGATGGCACAGTTGCACCTCCTAGTGAAGAAGACTCAGAGCGCTGCGACTGCCACCGGACGTCAGGATACGGAAAAAGTTTGTTCGTATTGCAGCCAACCCGGTCACTTTGCGGCACGTTGTGAGCTTAATCCACATCGAGGCACACGATGTGGTAATTGTGGCAAGTTAGGTCACTCTACAGCTACGTGCTGGAGGAAGAATAACACCGATGTTGTGCGAAAAGTTGCATTTGAAGGTGTGAAATCCGAATCAGAGAGAGAGAGGTTGCTGAGTGAGAAACGAGGTTCCCAGAACACAGGCGAGAACCAAGTCTCAGTTGTGATTGCTGACCCTTCAGATGATGAAGATCCCGTTACTACCGCAAAAAGAGACGCGGAAGGGGAGCCTCTGCCCAAGCAACCACGAACTGGCCCTCTCTCAGGGATTTCACCCGTAATGTTTCCCGACTCCCATACTACCAGGACTGCCTCTCAGCAAGCCAAAAACCCTCCCAAGAAGTCGACAAGGACCAGTAAGGGCACTGTGAAGAAGTCTAAGGAGAAGTCCCGGAGAGTGAAGATCCAAGAACACGTTGGGAAATATAACATTTACGAAGAGTTGGCGAGAGCCCCTTCTGGCATCACTTTCGGTCAACTAGTCCGCGGTGATGCGGACGAGGCCAAGAAAGACATTCGGCGCATTCTTTCCGGAGGTTTTTCGTCAAGGCGTGTCAGTTACGCTCATACTCATTCACTCCCTCAGACTCTCAAAGTGGTGAATGTTACTGTCTATGGCACTAGTTCCCAGGCGCTGCTGGACTCTGGTGCTATCCCTAATCTCATGTCTATTGCGTTATGCAACCGGTTATCGTTGGAGATGAAACCGTCGAGTAGGAGGATTGTCGTTGCCGACGGAACCAAATCCTTGGTTCGCGGAAGCCTGCACGATGTTCCCCTCGAGTTTGGCTCTCTCCGTGTCCCATTGGATTTCCTGGTCGTTGAGAAGCCTCCCTTCAATGTGATTGTTGGCTGCCCTGCTCTTGAGTCACTCCAAGCCTGCTTGGACCTGGGTACTCAGCAAGTTTCTATGCAATTCGACGGCGCATCTGTTGTTTTGCCTCTAGATTACCATCGCCCTGGTGTAGTGTTCGACGAAGAGGATGAACACACCGACAGTGAGGATTTCACTTCCGCTTCAGAGTCGTTCTTCTCTGAGAGTTCAGAGAGCGACGACGAAGGATACGCGATCGCTTTCTCGAAGGGCAAAGTTGACACGTCAGTATATGCTTTGAATACTATGAATGAAGAACAAAACTCCTTACAACCACCCGAAGAGGAATCCGCGAACGAACTGGAGAATATTGGTGCTACGAGTCTCAGTCAGGAAAGCCCCTCCCCTGCTGATCCTCAGGATTTGGAGGAAGGTATGAGACAATTGAATGTGAATGATGTTGAACCGGAACTTGCTATTACTACTCCTCACGCTCCTGGGGAAGCAAATAGAGAATTTGAGAACGATGAAGAATCGGAGGAAAGCGCAGACGACAACGACTCCGAAGGTTCTCCATCGGATGGAGGGCACGAACGCGATCTCGTTGTCCCAGTCAGGAATGACGTTGTTCTTCTACGAGCCGAAGATGTGAGACGACAGCCTGATTATCTTATCTTTCGAGTCTACCGTCGTTATCCTCAACCACCGGACAGAGAACAACTTCATCCACATATCTCTGAACTTCCGTACGGAGAAATGGGTGTCCTAGAGCTGGACAACAGCTCCGAACCAGTAGTCCGTTTCGGAGTAGGCTGGCCTATACCTGCACCGGCTCATGAAGAAACCTTCGCGGTTCCATCGCAAAGTGAAGCCCATGAAGACCATGTGATGGTTATAAGTCTTGACAACAGTAACGATGAGGCCGATAACCAGCTGAGCGGTCAAGCTGAGCCCAATGACAATCAGCATCACTCGGTCTATCATGCCGCAAATCCCTCGTCTTTTCAGAGTTCCATGACAGACACTAGCCTTCAACCACCTGACCCTCCCCTTTTGTTATCTAACAACGATAGAGGAGCTGAAGAGAAGAACTCTGGAAGGGACGACGAAGAAGATGAAGATTGTGTAGAAGTGGAAGCAGGAGGTCATGAAGCAGAAGTAGAAGTAGAAGAGGAAGTGGTGAATAATGGAAATGAAGATGATCATGAAGAAGATGAAGATGGTTCCTCACCAGAAGAAGTCGAGGTGTCTGGTACCCCTCTCTACCGCGACCCTGTCCTCACCATCCCGATTACGGACGAGGTCACTTTGCTACCACCTGAAGAAGGGGAACTTATCAGCGACTTTCTTTTGGTTCGTGTCCAGATTCGGTACCCTGTACCCACTTCAGCGCACCCCCCTCACCTCGGCGTGCCCAACATGCCTTTTGGTCGTACCGGGCTACTAGAGGAGGATGACGACGGCCGCTACGTGATTGCTTTCGAGGAAGAGCTCCCTCAAGAAGAGTTCTCGACGCAGGTCCCCCCACCACCTGTTAGAGAGTTGGAAGATCAACCCGACCCCTCGCAAACAGAGCCGCGTACAACTGGCTCTGGTGAAGGACACTCTACTTCACGTGATAGTGAGCCGAAGGTTGCGTGTCCCGCTCCTGAGATCAAATACTCCCTGTTAGATCCTGTCGCGTTTGATGGCGAAGGTCGTATACTGGATCGAAGAGACTACCCTCCTGACACGAGTCACGAAGAAGTCATCCTCAAAAGGCTTTCACACTTGCCCAGCAGGGAGCAACAGGAACTACTTCGTGTTTTACTTGACCTTGGGGTGGTCGCCTGGTCTTTGTATGATCTTCGACCTGCAGATGTACCAGTCATGCATGAGTTCTCACTGACGACCCAGACTCCGATACACTCAAGAGTTCGTAGGCTTCCGCCGCGACATGACGAAGTCGTCAAGAAGGAACTCGGTAAAATGCTTGACGCTGGGATAATCAAACCTTGTACATCTGCATGGTCCTTTCCGATCGTCATTGCGACCAAAAAGGATGGCAAGCCAAGGTTCTGTGTGGACTACCGAGCTCTGAACCAAGTTATGAAAGCGGACAGATGGCCCTTACCTCATATTGAACAAATCTTTGATGACTTGGGCGGCTGTTCGTTCTTCACTACGCTTGACCTCTTCTCCGGATACTGGCAAATCAGAATGTCACCTCGGTTTAAGGAGATGACCACCTTCGTTTGCCGTCAAGGAACCTATCAGTTTGAGGTCATGCCCTTCGGCTTGATGAACGCCCCCTCAACATTCCAAAGAATGATGGACTCTATCCTCAACAAGTATCCGTTTGTAAGGGTCTATCTGGACGACGTGGTCATCTATTCAAAAACCTTAGAGGATCACGTCGAGCACATCAAGTTGGTACTAAGGACAATTGCCTCCCATGGGTTGAAGCTGAAGATCTCTAAGTGCGACTTTGCCCATCTCAAGATTGAACTGCTCGGACATGTTGTCGACCAGAGCGGAGTTGCAGTGGACGCGAAGAAAATAGAGGCCATCAAGGCGGCTCCGATCCCTAAGACAACCACTGAACTGAGGAGCTTTCTTGGGCTTGCTGGCTACTACCGCCGGTTTATCAAGCACTTTGCCAAAACTTCGGCAGTTCTCCATGCAGCAACGTCCGGAAATCGGAAACTAGTGTTCAACAATGAAATGGTTGAAGCCTTCAAAAACCTGAAGGAGAAGCTAACCAGTCCTCCAGTGTTGGCCTTTCCCGACTTCGACAATCCGTTTCGGGTCGAAACCGATGCTTCTTCATTTGCGTTGGGCGCCGTTCTCGCTCAGAAGAAATCTGATGGCATGTTTCACCCAATTCAGTATGCCAGCCGGACTATGACTGCAGCTGAAAGGAACTACGCGGTCTGTGAGCAGGAGGCGCTTGCTGTCATCTTCGCGTTCAAGAAATTTCGGCTATACCTTCTTGGATCAAAGCCATTTCAATTGATTACAGACCATCAGGCGCTGAAGTATGCGTTTCAGAAGAAGGATGTACATGGGCGATTGGCCAGGTGGCTCGATTTCCTAGCTGAATACGAGTTCGAGGTTGTATACCGCTCAGGGGATAAGAATTGCGCTGCTGATTATCTTTCTCGCTACTCCACAATAAGGGGGCATCATGCTCCAGAGGTGGCGACTACTGTTTCTTCCCCTACATGTGAAGCTTTTTCAGGCCTCGAACCTTATTATGCAAATATTGGTCGATATCTGAGCGCCCTTCCGGTCGATGAGCCCAACTCGAGCCTCAGAGGGGCGATCAAAAGGAATTCTAAGAAGTTTATGGTATGGAATGGGCAGTTGTATCGTAGAATGGGGTCCGGGTTACGACTCCTTCCTAACGTCAATGAAAGGCGTAAACTCTTGAAAACATTTCATGACGATGTGGGACACTGGGATGTCAGGGCGACCAGAAGGCACGTCATCGATCGATTCTGGTGGCCCAATATTCACTCTGATGTCACAACCTACGTCAAGAGTTGTGATGGCTGCCAGTTCATGGGATCTTTTCTTGCTTACCGAGCGGGGCAACGAGCCCCGCTGACGGATATCTTCCACACGTTTTCAATTGATTTCGCCGGACCCCTTAGGGTGACAAGGAACGGAAACCGATTCTTGCTCATTGGGGTCGAGCACCTCACGGGATGGCCGATCGCAGTGGCAACTCGAACATCTACTGCAGTCGACGTAGTCAACTTTATTAGAAGGAAGATCGTCGCGCCCTTCGGCTATCCCCGCACGATTGTCTCCGATAACGCTACCTCCTTTCTCGCGTCAAGTGTCCAAGCTTATCTAATGCGTCATGATATCACTCTGAAACCGGTGCTCGCATATGCACCTATGTCTAATGGACGCGCAGAAAGAATGGTAGGGACGATCAAGAGGGCGATCGCGAAAACGATTCATGATCAGAACTCCGATTGGGATGAAGTACTCCCGGAGGTTCTCTATGGTTATCGCACTCGACAAATGGCCGAAGGATATTCTCCATTTCAGCTCATGTATGGAGTACGGCCCCGAATGCATCCATCAGATCCTCCTTCCCTGATAGCCACGCCATCACTTGGTCATCGTGAGGTGGAACTACAAGCCTCCACTCTTGGGAGGGCCACAAGGGTATTGCAGCAGCCTCACCGTCAAGACGATGAGCGTCGTGGACATCGGTTCGCTGTTGGAGACCAGGTACTGGTAATGCGTGGTGAAGCCCTTAATCCTTCGGTGAAATGGCCATCATTCAAATCGAGGTTCTATGGACCATGCCACGTCGTTCGAGCTAATCATCCTCGGTACATATTGGTTTCTCCACACCGACGTATGTCGAGAAGGGGCATTCATGCGAGACGCTTAAGACCTTACCGTCCTAGACCAAGGCATATGATCCCGAGAACAGTACGATATGAAAGAAATAATCAGCCCGAAGCGGCATGCCCGGTCATGGTACAAGGAGGACCAAATCCAACCAGACCCCCTGCTGACTATCTGAGGATAATTGTGGCTGGATGGAGACTTTCCGAATGGCTTTCCCCTGTCAGCACGAGTACGAACGATCTACAGAAGGTGGCATGGAAACTATTACATGTTTACCTTGGGACTTTCAAACGACATGGGCCCTACATAACCGAGGGTCTTCTTACTAAGCTGGTCTCATTGACAGGAAGGGTGAACCCTTTCATTATACCGCTTGTGGGTCAGCAGTTTGTCTTTTACTACTATCACTTTGCAGTGGCTCGCTATGGACATCTTCCCCCGCAGAGAACTTACGGAGTGGAGGTGGCAAGCTTCCTGCAGCGGATTGAAGCTGGAGAGGCTTTCGAGATCGATCTGGCATATGCCCAAGATCGCGGTGACGTACCTCCTCCGCTCCAGATTGAAGAAACCACCCCAGTAACGCCGGCTCTTCTTGCAATGCCAATAATTGTTGACTACGAAGTCTACAACCAGGACGTGAACTACTTGGAAATGGAAATCGGTGGGCGTACACTTGAGAACTGGCTCTCCCCACTAGAATGTGAGGACTGGGAGAAGCATTGTATTGTTTGGAATTGCTTTCATCTCTGCTTGAGTATTCATCTCGTATACGGTCAGTATTTTACACAGTATGCCCATGTGATGCTTGGCAGATTGGCTAGAAGGCTCCATCCGCAGATGAACAGGCTTGGCGCGGATAGGACGATATTCTTTCTATATCACTATGTCATTGGAAAGTATGGACATCTACCAGCTGCTGCGACGCACGAAGAGCAGGTGGAAGACTACATTCGTCGTATTGAAAATCATGAAGAGTTCCTCATTGACTTTGAACCAGATCCTGAGTATCCAGAACCTCCACACCCTTTCAGGTATACTACCGAAGAGATTTCGCGGGAGGACCCTTGGAACATTGATCAAAACCGTAAGTTCATGGTCGCCCAGGCGTAGCGACCGCTGAGTTGGGGAGTGTGTGGAGGCGGATGCAGGGGAGTGTCCCGCCACCCCAGGGACACTCCCGAACAATTTTTTTCTATATCTCCGACACCTTCCACCCCTGGACTGCGCCGTCACTCCCGCCGTCTGCGCCCACCGCTGCGCGCCGCGCGCCGCGGCGCGCCCCCGACGGAGATGAAGAAGTCGCGCGCCGCTCGCTGCGACGCGGCGGCAAGGATGATGAGGTTTCGCGCCGCGCCCCGCGGCGCGCCCCAGACGGAGATGAAGAAGTCGCGCGCCGCTCGCTGCGACGCGGCGGCAAGGATGATGAGGTTTCGCGCCGCGCGCCGCGGCGCGCCCCCGACGGAGATGAAGAAGTCGCGCGCCGTTCGCTGCGGCGCGCCTGAAGAGGAGGATAATGAGGTTGCGCGTCGCGCGCCGCTGGCTGCGGCGCGCCCGCCGCTAAGCAGGCTTTGGAAGCTCGCGCGCCGCGCGTTGCGGCGCGCCAGCTGCAGGGTAGGAAAAGGAACGTGCGCGCAGCACCTGACGCTGGAGGACAGTGAGTGGAACGCTCTCTTCGGGGAGCTCAGAAAGTTGTGGCGCGCTCTGTCGCGCGCGTCGCAACACATACGACCAGGGGATACAAATCAATTTAATCGAGAAGCAGGAGTTCTGTGACAAAGAGGCAATCGAAGATACGAGAAAGGGATATCAATCAGAGGACAACAAAGCTTTCACAGCGTCATGAACGAGATGAAGCGCGCGTGCGCGGGAGGGAGAGCGTAGCACCATCATGGAAAGCGCCAACCCAACACCAATCCCGCGCACGAACAGTACTGGGAGCTCGTTAAGATTGTCTTTGAGCTCATCCATCGATATTCCACGCTTGAAGAGGAAGTCATATAGAGCCTCCTCGCAGGCGAAAAGTTGCGCTTCGGTACGTTCTTCGGTGGCAACACCGTCTTCGTTCGCAAATGCGGCGTCCTCCTCGAGCTGAATGGTGTCCGCAGTAACTTCTTTTGCTTCGCTCTCGATCAGGACGGTTGATTTGGCACGCGGAACATCGGAATGGTCGGTATCGTCGTCGGTCATAGTAGCAATAACTTCGTTTGGAGTTGACATCGTTCAAAAGATGGACACCTGAAAGGCGGTGGTAAGATAGGGGAAGCATGGCAGACCTGAGAGGCACCGAAGGGTAACTATAATATCGAATATACCGCCATGATAACTGATCACGCACGCACAATCGTGATAGTGCCACGATGGCACGACATGGAAGGTGGATGTCATCCGGAGGACTAGTTGAAAACCTAAATAGCCAGAAGAAATCTGGCCAACCACCGACCTACATAACGAAGAACCGTACGTTGACATTATTACCTATTATGGACATGGTGAGCAATATTAAGTTGTTTGTCACAAGACGACAATCGGCGCACCGTATCACCAACAGCCAATGAACAGGAGACATAACGAAGAACCGTACAACGGTATCACAACCAAGTATATGACCTGGTGAGCCGTTCTGAATGCCTTGGTGAAAGACGATATTAGGTGTTCGCTTGCGGTGACCATGCATTATCACAATTGTAGATATAAACCCCCGAGTTCGAGCGCTCGCTGCAAACTCAACTCGGGCAGACCACTTCCCCTCCGGACGACTTCCCCCATCCTTGCTTCTCTCGCCTTTCTTCCTCCCCTTCCGTCGTCGCCAACCTTCCTTCCTTTGGCAATCCCATCTTCCCTTAGCGCAGTCTGCGCCTCCCTGCCACCAGCCTTTCCCCCTACATTTCCTTATTCCCGGCGGCCCGGTCTCCCGCCGTTCCCTAGCCAGTCGCCTTGTGCTGCCCTCCATTGGGCTCGTTCGCACACTGCGACCATCACCCATCACTACGTCTCCGTTCTCCCAGACGGACGTTGGCAGTGTTACGCATTGCGCTGGTTTTATTTCTGTCGCTACCTCGCCTGGTTGTTAGGTTCGTGGTGGCATCGACGACAGACTCTATCGCTTTAGTCCTACCACACTATTGTCCCGCCGACAGCTCTTGTGTGTCTTGGTCTGTTGGCCCTGCTTTCTGTTGTTGTGTTGGCTCTCGGTATCGGACGCTGAGCCATATCCTCGGTTGATTCTTACCCCTGCTTTCAGTTTGCGGGGAGTTTCCATCTATCTTGGGGTTATCTTGTCTGCTCCTGCAGGCATCTGAGCTACGTGAATCTGTCGCCCTTTGGGCTGGTACTCTCGAGCATTTATTGTGTCGCTCTCCTTGGGTTTGTCACCACCCGCGCTGTTTCCCCCAAAAATGGCGTCCACAGTACATGTACATCTCGTTCGCACACACTAGCGTGCTGTAATGTTGCCATGCTGCAGAGTGCAACATATTTTAAAACTTTTGATACATTTTACAATCACTGATTTGCGCAAAAAAATTTTTTAGCGGTACTCTTAAAGTTTTGCTCTTTTCCGCGCTCTCCTGGATGCTTTCAACGGATACAACCATCCGGGTGCCTGTATTGCGTAAGGGCGCCCGGGCGCCTGTACCAGATACATGCGGCATGCCGATCGTGCCTCCGTACCACTTGCATAGTGCGTATGACTGTTCTACACTAACAAAAGCCACCCATACCGATGGTGTCAATAAAAAAGTAGTCGTAGAAGCTGCAAATCCGTTGAGCAGACCAGGTCACTTTCCAACCATATGCCACCAATTCTTGGCATAAGATGCTCATGTGTTGCGGACAAAATTGAAGTTCAAAATCTGTCGACAGAGTCTCCAATGTTGGACAGTTGTGACAAAAACTCTCCATTTCTTGATCGTATGAAATCGATAGCGACCAAGCTAGCTCGCGCCAAGTGTGGTGCTCTGTTTAGTTACAAACGGACCAAGGAACTCAAGATCATGTCTTCTACATTCGAACACCCTCCACTTTGTCTCTAGCATATGTCTATTCAGGCATCATATTCCGGAACGACTTTTCAATTTTGCCATCCCTGTGTGAAATGAGTGAAAATCGCCTCGGATGTGGATCGGTTTGGAATTGTCAAGTTAAAGGTTCTGGTAGGCTTCGGGCAAGATGCAAGTTATCAGGATGTCCAAGAAAGACATGAAGCAAAGAAATACGTGTGAGAGTCTTAAACTGGGGTGCTCTCCTCTTGTGCTCACGTCTTCTTTGAAAAACTTTTTCATCAAGAAACTTTGTTCCAAAGTCGCGGAATACATCAAGGTAGACTGACCATCGTTTGAAACGAGGCCTAAAACAATTTCGAAATTGGGTTGTGACGACTTTTGTGTAATCAAGGCGGCAAATACGATTCACACGAATCATATTCCGAATGGAATTCTTTGTGGCAATTTGTTGCTCCCTCTAAGGCGTGATATAATGGACAACAACGTCATTATGACTGCTTTGAAAGCTTTCCGTAGTGCCTGCCCAGGTGGTAGAGGGTCTGTTATAAGGCTTCATCTTTATCTCAGCAATAGATTTTTGGAATATTCGATTCACGAAGAAGCATTGCAGAACACTCTGAAGACAATAACGGATAACGAGCTAAACGCCGAAAAACTTGTGGAGCACCTGAGAATGGAACATGAAGGAGATCATCTGAAATTTCTGGGCTTCGAATTGGAGGACACAGGTGTTCTCTCTTCAATTACGTGGTCTCTGAAGGGGTCTGAAGATATTGTACGCAAGGTGGTGACGTATTGTTCTGGGATAGTACTCACAACTCAACTAGGTACAACTACAGATTCGTTAGCTATATTGCCGTTGACTCCGAAGGTGTGTCCCGTGCCGTTCTTCTCAGTCTGACTCCGAGAGAAGACGTTGAGTACTGCAAGAGACTTTTGGCCTGCTGGCACGAAGCATTTGCTGTTCGACTTCCCTGCGTGATTTTTACACATGGGGACGAAGCTATGGCCTTGTCTATTGATTCAGTTCCATACCGAGTGGAACTGAAGCACTTGCTCTGCACGTATCATCTCTTTGACATGAACGTGAAGAAACGCGTTCTGTCATCGATAACGAGCAACAGTGGGGCTAGGTCATGGCCTCTGTTCAGATCTGCTTTATCTATGTGCAGAGAATGTGGGTCGCAGAGTGAACTGGTCGGGTTATGGAATCAACTGATAAGCTAATGGTTTCCAGCTGGGCCGCGGACGAAAACCGTGAGGAGCTATCTTGATAACCATGTATGGAACAAACGTAAGCAATGGGCAACAACGTATTTCAAGGAGTTTTTGACTCTTGGTTCTTCAACTACCCAGCGTCCGGAGAGCTGGAATAGTCTGGTGAGATCTGTAGTGCAATGCCTGCGAGCAGGAAACACCACGAAGATGTTCGGGATCTCCCTCTTCTGAGGGCATCGCAGTGAACAAAGCCTTCCTTGGCTGGCGCGACTAGCCAGGTGTAAGACCGGGGCTGGACCGTCAAGACGAGGCGTTACGAGTTGAGTTGGGAAGAGTGACTCACACGTGAGTGTAGCAGCCTTGAATAAGGCACGAAACCACAGAGTGGGGAAAGGAAAAGAGAGGAAAAGAGGGGAAGGAGAGAGAGATACGGCGTATCGCCGGGATATTCCCTATATTGCACGATTAGAAGTAGCATTTATTTCTTACAAGGTCGAGGTTTAAGGCACAAGATGCATCGCTTGCACGTCTTATGGCTAAAGCACGCCCGGAGGTGTATAATATTTATGTTCGCCTGGGCGCCTTTAATTATTAGAGGTGCCCGGGCTTCTTTACTTTCTATTTCGCGCCGGGCCCACAGTAGCAGAATATTTGCCCGGGCAATTGTATCCGTACCCCTTGGGACTTTGGAAATAACTACTCGTGGTCACCTAAACTTTATTCACGAGAGTGGTTTCGAACAGAACTTGTCAGAATAACAAAGACAGTCTCGATATAACAGTAACAAACAAAGACAGTGGAATGGCCTGCAAGGTTTTTTCACGAACCTTCTTCACATCTAGCTCTAATCCCACCGGCACCAACACAAAAGTTAAAATTGATTGTCACAATTCCATTCAGCGAACCTTAATACTGCAAGAATGAAGGCAAACGCAATGACGCATTGTTATTGCCAGCAACTCCAAAATTTTCGATGCTGTTTCCAATAGCCAAAAAAAACTTAGAATTCAGGTTCTCAGATAAACATCGATCTTCATACTGTCTGTTCTCGTCACCACATGTACCTTTAACCAACAAAACGGTGCGCTTTGCCTTTGACACCTCAAATCTACCAAGTATTTTTTTCTTGCTGACGCTTGCGGAGTGAACCGCTCAAATTAGCATAAGAATCGAAAGACCTTCTATCACGATGTCCAAAACGCTTAGCGAAGCTCTCATCGTCCACACCCGCACCAAAGGGTTGCGTAGTGACAGTCGCTCGCACTCCAAGCAGAGGCATCGCCCGTTTCGAGCCAGCACCAGTGATATTGTTTGCCTCACATGCATCAGTATCATACCGCACTAGTGTTTCGGCACTTACAATTTCTGGCTTGAAAGACTTCTGTAAAAACGATTCTCTGTGATTAACAGCACAAAAGAACTTTTCTTCTGCGGTTCGAAACCGCGACACAATCCAGAGATATTCATTAAAATCTTTAAAAACATACAGAGTCCCCTCCAGCTGAACACGATTCCTTATAAAAACTTCTTTCCGCTTAGTGTTGATCTACTTTAGACCAGCAAATTGCGTTCTAAAGGCCCCATATGCACTTCCAATACGCCGCCGAACGATACGAAAAAAGGTCTCATTTCTTTCAAATACCTTAGACACATCCTTCAACCGGAGTTCTCCGAGCTCTAACTTTCGAATCGCCGTCATCAAGGCAACGTTAAACATAATCCTCGTAAAAAGGCCGCGAGGTTGAGATTTTGACGGAAAAGAGAATTTATAAAGATCTCTGATGTTGTTGTTCGACAGAATGTTATGGTTTTTTCGGCAAGCACCTTACGCCTGTTGGCACCGTATCTTGTTATCCAGTACGGTTATGAGTCTTCGTTGAGGATCCGAGAAAACCCCCCCAGTAAACAAATTTAAGTCGTACTTCCAGTGGTGTTTGAAAGCCCTTTTCAACCCTGCGATGTACGTCTTTAAGGTGGATGGACTGAGATCTTGGTTTTCAATGTTTTGTTTGCGGGTAGCGATGAATTCAACAATAACTGCGTTGACACGTTTTAGTTGGCAATCGGCCCACGTGGACGTATCTTGCGGCAGACTGAGTCTATTTTCAGTTCTAATTAAGTAGATAGACATAAGAACGACTGCCTGTTCTCCTAAACTGCGGCGACGCCAAGCAGCACTCTTTTTGTCTTTCAGTTCAGCGATCAGCTGAGGGCGAAGAAGATTAAAATCTTCTACAACAAATACGGCGAACGCGTGAAGGGCGGTTTGAGTCGACTTCGTTGTGTTGCTAGAAGTATGCCTACACATTAGATTCCTTACTTCCGCAGGATTATTTGGCTCATAAAGGATTCGGAGCCTTTTGCTTGTAATGCAGTCCCATTTCTTTGGAGGCACAATATGCCGCTCTCGATTTGTTCTTCAGTTCCAGTTGCAGGAGCCACGGCGGTGCTACTGTGATCGGGAGTGATGTTATTTGCACTTTATCGCGTGCTTGGGGCAATCTCTGACTGTGGAATAATATAGAAAGAGCTGCTGACTCCGGAGGACGATAGATGGCTGTCGTGGGGAACATGAATGATACCGTTAATTTGTCTCGCCGACGGTAACGAGTTTTGCTCTCCCTGAGGGAAGTCGGCTGAATCATCGGACGATTCTGCCCACGAGAGTGCAATGTTTATTGTGCATTTGCCGTAGCACAATCGAGAACATTGTGGTGCCCGTTAGAATGCTCGAAGAAATTGTTTTATCTGAACAATGCAGCTCTCACTACGTTCAGGTCATGCGCACCTGTCTCTTAGAGAGAGACAAAAGTCGCAGGAGGCGATTCAAAAGAGCATCCACATGACTTAAGTGACAAGCAAGTTATCATCCGGGAGCTCGCGAGGTAAATCACGCACCTCGGCTCGCTATATTGGGCCTCGCTGCGCTCGGTCCCAATATTGCGGCCTCGGTCTGCAATTTTCTCGCTCACCACGGTTGATAACTCTTACATAATGAGAACATACGTTCTTTGATGCTATAAATTTTAAACTACAGATCAAAATAAAGTGGCCCAGTTCACTCCATTATATCATTTTTAACTTTTGGATTTACTCTAGGTTTTATTTTTTTCTTGTACTAATTCCGATCAAAGTTGTCCAATATGCAGAACTTTGTGTTTACTTTGATTCCCGCAGTCGTCACTGTTAGATATGTTCTGCAAGTTAGGGATTTTGGCAATGAGCGTAGTGTGGATGAAAGTTAATTTCGAAAGCTCCAAAACGAAACCAAATGTCTTACGGTTCAAAATTGAAAAAAACTGTTCAAGCTTTCATGCTTGTGTGTGAAAGGACAAAACCCTACCAAGAGGCTCATACACCGTAGGCAACATTTCTGGGGAGATACATCTCCGTAGCAAGGCTGTGGTGTATGTAATTACTGTTTACCTCACAATGTTTAACGAATTTCTACTTAACTAGAAACGAATTTTATGGAAATACAATTGTAGGTGTTGTAAACATCTGCATTTTCGACCAATTCCCCTATACCCTGTATATAACAGAGTCGTTCTTGTTTTTGACGAGTCGCTTCTTCATCAGACCCGTCGCTGCTTTCGTTCCCGGGGCGACGGACGAAATGGTAGCTAGAACGGCAATCCAGTTTGGGGTACGGCCGAGGATGGACACGCTGCGTGGCTGCATTCGTCACTGGGCTTAAAGCTCGTGGTGCTCCTGTATGTGAAGTTGTATGAGTATTGGTGCTATATTGCTGCTGAACGAAGGAACTGGCTGCGAGCCCTTTTTCTCTGACTGTTCTTGAAGCGTTTTGCTCTGAGTCACCCTGATACGAAGCGCCGCGAGGCCTCCGATCTCCGATTAATCCCCTCTCGTATGACCTTAACACCCGCCCCCCTCCCTGGTGGACCACCCCTTTCCGGCGAGTGGGTCGCTGATGTTGGTCACAGGCAGGTGCAGGGCCACTACGCCTTGGCGGGTGTTCCGCGATAAGCACCACTTCTAGTGCCGCTGACTTTTGCCCTACAAAGCTCCAGTTCCGAGCGACATATTCTCCTGCTATGTGATACACAAAGGCGGACACGATGAGTGTATTCTTGTAGAATGGCTAGAAATGAGATGAACCCAGATCTGCCCTTCGCTACTGCCTTGCTAGAAGAAGCGCTGTTCGACGATAACCCGGTTTATTGAATCACTTTCTGAATGCTGTGGCCCAAGGTGTTAGACAATCGCTCCACTTGTACCACCGCCCGCCGCATCACTACTCAGAAGCTCGGAACTATTCTGCGCACGCCGTTTTTTTAGTGCTGGCGGATCTATCCGTTGCGACCACGTACGCATTGCAGATGGTTCCAATGCGGCTGTTATGATGCGCGTGGGTGTTTTTCTCTAAATGGATGATATACAGACTACGCTACGGTGTGCTGGTGTTTATGTTTGATTTTTCTTATTTTGCGATATCGAGAAGTCTACGTTGCTGAGTGGTACTATGAGGCTACAAAGTGCTACACATGTCTTTGTAGCCGTTGAGCTTTTCTCGGTTGTGGCTTTTTCTTCCTAAAAATAATCTTCTCTCATGGAACTTCTCCTTTCTTCGCCGAGGTCGCGGCGCTTCTTTGACGACTTCTAGGCGAGCAGAAAGAGTGGGCGGTGTGCGCAACGCTAACGCGTGCACACCGCATGCCGCCGCTGACGCAGGAATTCTGATTGCCGCATGATCTGCCGCGCAGCTTGGGCAGCTCGGAGAGGAGGAGGAGCGGACCAGAGGACACTCGGATTTTACTCAATAAAATCAATTCTGCCCGGTATGGAACAGGGATCTCCAGTGACTAGAGAGACGAGACTTCCTCTTCCCGGATTTGGTGATGGGCTCCAGGTGGAGCAGGAGCCTTTAATCACCGATATAGCGCACTGGGCCCATAACGGAGCTACACCGGTGATTCAAGGGCGTTGATGGCACGGGTGAAATAAACCAAAGTTGTTCATTTTGTCTGGAGCGCAACACAAAATCCGAGAAAAAGAAGTCCCGTTTGTCCGGTCACTGAATTTTCGGCTCCGTGACGGAAACAATTGACTTGGTTGAGAAAACTTTGAGTGTCCTTTGGTCCGCTCGCTCTTCTTTCGAGCTGCTAGAGCTACGCGGCAGATCATCAGACAATAAGACTTCTCGCGTCAGCGGCGGCGTGCAATGTGCATATGTCAGCGTTGTGCATACCGCACAGTATCGTTGCTTGTCTAAAAGCTTTCAGCTTAATCTACGTAGAAGCGGGAGGTTCAGCAAAGAACAGAACGTTGCCAATACACAGCTAAAACTGTGCTTTAGGCTTGTCAATTATTTGATTTTGACACATTGGCTTTGTATTGTGATGTGATTTCAAAGTTTTCACTAGGGTGAACACTCGCTAATCAGCTCAAAATGTAAAGCCAATTTTAGGAAAAATAGAGTAAATACCAGCCCTAACAGTATTTTTGGTAATCGTTTTAGGTTGGTGGTACAATGGCCAAAAGTGATCGCGTATATATAGAATGATCTCGGTTTTCAAAGTATCAGTCATATTATAATAAGAACATGTAAAAATGTGCGCCGTGTCTCTCGACGCATATAACGCCTTTTTTGTACCATTGCTGTGATTGGATCACCGCCATGCCAACAAATGAGATCCTAAAGAAATAGATTTTCTTCCATGCACACAATTGAGAAACATATCCTAGGTGATATGCGAAAAGAAGGGTTTTGCACAAGGCAAATGTAGACCGTTCTTCTGGCATTTCATGCAAATATTTAAGCATCATTACATACAGTCTAAACACAGCCATAACAAAAAAATTATTCTGTTTTGTATTGGTTTCGTTTATGGCTTTTTCTGAGAGAACATAATAGCAAAGCTCTATATATCGGGCAGGGATGACTGACTTTCATCTAAAATAGAGTAAGTTCTATGCAAAAGTTTTTCATTTCCCTCAATTTGGCACTGTTCCCTGAAAATGGAGGCGTTTACATTTATGGTACTTTATATTTAGATTTTCAAATTTCGTATAAAAAAAGCTATTCATAGGCAATAATTTTAATTAAGAGAATGCGCCGTGTCACACGGCGCATTTTGTTCTGTTTTTGCAGTTTCTTCGCAATTGGATCAATTCAATTCCAGTCGTATCAATATTGGCAGTGTCTAGCAGGATATGAAACTCGTAAAACAAGACTCTGCCTAAATAAAGGCAAACATACTGGTTTCTGATGGTCTACTTTTGGTCTGCGGTAGGCACCAAGGATGCGGTTTGCAAGGTTAGGGAAGCATATTCAAATCATAGGGAGGCCCATTTACTGACGAAGAAGGAGTCAGACTACTTAAGCTATCAGGGGACCGATTCCCAGTACTGGGGTTTATCGCTAAGGACCGTCGGGGTTATCGACATGTATCGGCTTAGCCCGTGCTCGGTTGTGGGATGAAGATGGTGGCGATATGCGATAGGCGAGTTTGTATGGCTCGCACTAGCTTGCGTTCGGAGCGTGTCTCGCGCTCGATCATCATCAGTCGATCTTTCTTCCTTCGAGCGCAGAGCAGAAGACGATGTGGTGGTGCGCGCGGAAGAAAAGACGCTACCATTCGCGCGAATCACCCTTTGCTGAACTGGGTGGTCGGAAACACCGCCGCAGAGAAGGTTGTCGAGCGCCTGGCACGGTTTCGGCTTTGTCAACTGGTCGGCGGAGTTGTGGCAGTGCTTGACGTGACTAATGTCAGAAATCTCTTCGCGCTGATAAGCCTCTCGCGCAGCAGCCAAGTCAATCATCAGACGCTTTTTGCGCGTGTAAGATGCTTTCGTGATCGTGTCGAAAATAGATTGGCTATCCGTTAGCATGCAGATCCGAATAGAACGATTAAAACAGCTTTCTAAGTCCTTCTTCAGGATGAACGCTGCATCAAATGCGTCCGCAAACGCGTAGATTTCGGCGCCGAGTATAGAGCGGACACCACGCTTGCTCTTGTAGCTGCGATAGGTGAGGATGGTGCAGCGTCCTGACGAATCACACAGCATTATGATATACCCAAGCTGGAGGAGAGGTCAGGGTTGTTGGAGAATGACCAATCAGAGTACACGCGGATGTATACGCTGTTTTTGTCCAGGTGGTATTGCTTGATGGACACTTCGTCCACCTTCGTCAAATGCTCCACGACAGAATTGAGAGCCTTCACATGCGTGAAGTCATACTGCTCCGCGTAGAGGAAGGAATCGTATTGTTTGGGCTTTGAGTCAAACTTTTCCCCGGTTTGCTCCGTAAGCTTCTCCAAGTGCGCAGTCCCTGTTTGCAGGGAATCATCAACGTAGTTGCCAGTAAGCTCATCAAGGTTGCCTGAAGGAGCATGTTTGAAGAACATGGCCTGATCGGAAGACGATTTCTCCATTTCCAAGTCTGTAAGGAAGTGCTGAGTCAACGTGTGGTACCAGTAGTCTCCTGACTCTGTGAGGCCGTAAAGGGTGCGACGCAGTTTAAGAAGGGATCCGGGAGGTAATTACATTTCTGGAGGCGGTCTTAGGTAGACGCGGCGTTGAATTGGGACACTGGCGTGGAGATAAGCTAGTGTAAGATCCCGGGACCAGAGTCGGAACCGGAAAACGGCAGCAATAGAGGCGATGAATCGGACGGCTTGCAAGAGTAGGGAACGCGAGTCATGAATTAGAGCACCTTTCTCACGGTCGGTATGGCTCTGAGCGATGAGACGAGCCTTATATGTCGGCGAAGGCGTCTCGGCGTTCTTAATTCTCAGCACCCAACGGGAGCCAATAATATTCGGCTTCTCGTTGTGCGAGCAGCATTTCTCTCGAGCATCGTCCATGGAGACGACAGTATACACGTTTCGATCACGAAGACCCTGAAGTTTCTTTTGACGAGCAGGGATAAATTGTGGTGACTGGGAGCGAGGGTTATTGGGGGGTAGGATTTCGGTGATCAAGATAGAAGGGGGTGTATGGGGTTCGTTGTGTATTGAGGTGGTGAATGCATCTAATTGCGCCTTAAAGCGTTCGAGAAGAGTCCTGTCTGTGGAGACATCAGATGGGATACATTGCGTGATCGAGAATTGTTGAACACCAGCAGTGGTGCGGACATGGAGCTGTTTTTCGTCGACAAGAACAACACGGTAAGCGCCAACAAATTGTTTGGGCTTTTCGCGATAGATGCGAACCCATGATCCAGGCTGAAACTTGAATTGAGCAGCGGGTGGGACGCGAGCGCGCAGTGCTTTAACGACCCGAAGTTTGGCAACAATGGTGGCGTATTAACGACGAGCGGCGGCGAGGGCGGAAAGGCGAACCTTTTGTGTAACACTATGAGAGCCTACAAGCTCCAAGTCACGTCTGATCACCGTGCTTGGCTTGTAGCTCACGTGTTACGAGACACTACGAGACAGAAGAGACAGAAAGTAGCTTGTAGCATAGTCGTAGATCTATCTAGACCTGATACAACATCTGTATTAAAGGGGCGTCAGCCGGCCACCCCCTCCATCTTGGAAGGCCAGACTTCATTCACCATCATATTGTTACATTTTGATCCTTATCGGTGGTGTGCGAAGGATTAAGGCGTGGCAATGTGCCAAAGACTAAGAGGGACGGAACGAGGCTATTAGGTCCCTTGGTGTCGTTGATGGTCTTAACAGCAATGCGTAGACGGACGTCACGTGGGAGGAGTGAGAAATCAATGGATACCTTATGGTGAATTCGTCGTAGTGGTGCATGGTATTGCTCGCCCAGTCCGAGACTGTTATTGCTTTCGATGCCTGATGTGGTAATGGAGATACCGAGGGCTGCTGATTGTTCATCTCAAGCTTTGGAAGTGAAAATACTTCCTTGATCAACATGCTGATAATTCGGAGCTCCAGTGTACACCGTTAGCCAGCAAACAAGAAACGTATGCCAAACTACCTCTGCAAATTAACCTGGCAAGAACGCGGCGTTGGAAAAACCAGTTTTGATGTTAACAATGTGGAGTACTGGGAGTTTCTTACCATGATCTCGGAGGTACATAAGATCGAGGGTGATTTTATTGTTAAATACAATCTTGTCAGGAGGTAAAGAAACGCGGAACCGTAATGGGCGAGTGCGCAACGTCTGGAATGTTCCGCAGGAGTCGGCGATGCGTCTGAGGAGTTCCTTGGTGTGGTTGTCGGTCTGTTGAAGTGAGGCACGGCGGAGAAGTTGGAGTAGTTTGTCCGTTGAGGGGTGGTAAAATTGGAGATGCAGACGGTGAAGCTCCCCTTCGGTGTAGGGGCTGGTAGCAGTCTGGAGAATGCTGGAGGAAGACGAGATATCCCAGGCGATAAAAAGGTGACTGTTGAGTTTTTGAAGGTGGATAATCCCGTTAGCAGTGCCAGATTTGAGTTGCTGGAGCTTCATGTCTAAGATAAGGTATTGTCGGTCACCAATATTTAGCCCAAGTAGGAAAGGCACAGCGGCGTCGACGGTGTCGATGTGGAGTGCAAGAGAGGTGCCATCGGGAAGCGGAATTAGAACAGGAAAAGTGCCGAGGGAGTGGTGTATTGCATTCGCGAACTTGAACGACTCATGTGAGGGTTGTAAGACAGAGTGCAGATCGGTGTTCGGTTGTTGGGCCTCATGGAGAATGATGGCTCGGGGAAGCCCAACCACGGATTTGGCGGCGCCAGAATCGATGCAGGCACCAAGGAAGGGTTGTTGCTGGGTAGCGATGTGAACGCCGGACATGAACAAGGTCTCCCAAAAAACGACAGATTTGGGCACAGTATGGGAATGGGGCGTGGCGTCGATGGTTGTGAAATTGGCAGTGCGAAGGACAGCAGTTGTGTCCTGATGAAGTGGAGGCTGTGCGTGTGGTGGTAGATTAGTACCATGGGGCGGGAGAGGTGGTGTCGGAGGGGCCAATTTTGCGATTTCGCGCAGAGGCACTCGGGATATGACGCGACGAGTGGCTGCGAGGAGAGAAGGGTGCGAAGGTTTCGGGGCAAGGTCATCAGGTCGCGCGTCAGTATGGGTGTCGAGCGCAGAAGAGGTGGTGATGTTGGGCGGGGGAGTGAAAACATTTCGCCTTGGATTGGAGACAAGTCGGCGGGTCAAATCTCCTTTTGAAAAGGCTGGAGTAGATAGTCGGTGGCTGCAGAAGAAGTGGCGGCGTGGAGAGTTGACGAGGCCTGCAAGAAAATTGTGAAATTCGGGTTGACATCGAAAGGAGCTTCGGCGTAATCATCTGTCTTGTCCATTGGAGAGTCATGTGTCTCGTCTGGAGCAAGTGCTGCTATAGAGGCATTTATGCCATGCTCAGGGGTCTCGTTAGCCTAATCGACCAATGCAGCATTGAGTATGGACTGTACTGTTTCGGCGTTCTCTCCGGTGTCTTCACAATGGGGGTTGGCGTCATTTATGGAGTTGTAGAGGGTCTGGTGCAGCTTCTTGCCACGGCAATAGTGAGGGCAGTCACGTTTCATGTGCCCCTTCTGCCGACAATCGTAGCACCTGTCGCTAGAGCGATAGCGTTGGTGGGACTGGTATGGCGCATTCGACGTACGGTGGAAATGGCGAGAGCGCGTTGAATGAAAGGAAGGCCGGTAGATTGGACGCCCGTAACGCGGGTTGGCGTAGTTAATGTCAATCGTCTTATCTACGATCCCGAAAACAGCACGTTCTTTTCCAGAGGCCTTCTGGATAGAACAGTATCGTTGAGCGCAGTCAGCGGTAGCCGTGGAGAGGGTTTGGAACGTCGGATAAGTCGTTGATGGACGGTTACATTCAATGGCGCACCAGTCTTGGCCTTGTAGTGATGCGATCAAGAGTTCTCGTTTGAAGTGTTCACCCTGGAAATCATTAGGGATGCGTTCGAAGTGGGCTTGAATTTCCGCAGGCAACTGGCGAAAAGCCTCATTGATGGACGTCGATCCATCAAGAAAGTCGGATAGGCGGAGACTTTGCAGGTAATTGGGCACTCGACGCTTGTTAGCTACAGTGTCAAATCGCTCAGACATTAAATCACTCGCCTCACGGAATCTTCGTGGCACAGGTACAACGTGTTTGTTGTAGTGTTTGGGTGCTTCCCTTTTGATCGTGAAAGGCACAACAGTAAGTGCTTCAGTGTCAGTTAGACTATAGACATCAGTGACATACTGTTGCAGCTCGACCAGTCGGCGGGTTCGAAGTATGGGGGGCAAATGGGGTTGTAGCCCGTGTGCTCTGTAATTGGCTGTATTGCTTGGTAGCTCAGAATGGTTGGGGTGTGAGAACGGTTGCTGCGCCGAGTTGGACAGCATGGACGATGGTCGAACGGCGGCATTAGAAGCAGGAGGCAGAGCGAAATTGCGTCGTTCGAGGTTAAGCTTCTCGAGAGCTTAACGGAAGTTCTCGTACTCAGTGGCACTTTGCGCTTGTTGTTCTTGCATACGCACTAAAGCCTGTTGCATATTGCTCACCACAGCGATAAGACTGGTTGATTGTTTGGTCGGAAGGACCAGCTTGGTCAGAAACGAATTAGTTCTCGGGGTTCACTGCAGAAAGAAAAGAACCAAAAGAGTTCAATCGATTGATGGCTTACTTTTGGTCTGCAGTAGGCAACAAGAATGTGGTTTGCAAGGTTACAAAAGCATATTCAAATCATAGGGAGGCTCATTTACTGACGAAGAAAAAGCCAGACTACTTAAGCTTTTAGAGGATCGATTTCCGGTACTGGGGATTATCGATAGGGACCGTCGGGATGATTGTCATGTATCGGCTCAGCCCGTGCTCGGCTTTAGGCTGAAGATGGTGACGATATGCGATTGGCGATTATGTATGGTTTGCACTGGCTCGCGTTTGGAGTGTGCCTCGCGCTCGATCATGATCAGTTTTTACTACCAAATTTGGTCCTTTTTTCTGCCTCTACAACTCTACTAACAAGAATATGGAATCGTGTGTTTGGCCAACTACGCATATGTTTTTTGTATTCTTTTCTACATTTCATCATCTTTTTTGGTTAAATGTAGTAAGATTTTAAAAAGACACATGTGACTTTCACACGATTTACAAGCTGTTAACGGAAATTAGTTCAACTTTTAAATCGTTTTCGAAAAACCTAATCTATTTAAATGTTTGTCTGTTAATTTTCAAACGATCTTTAGATATCAGCAAATTTCTAGTTCTTCTTGTATCAGTTTAATGAGTAAAGCCATTTTGCATCAAGAGATTTCTTACTCTTCGACACAAAATATATCAAGTAAACAGAAGCATTTTTAAGCTTTGCTCCTAAAATTGGATTGCAAAGCTCTCAAATTTTGTAGAGCTTTGCGGTCCCCTTTTCAGCGAAGCCATGCTTCTCTGAACCTCTGATATTGTTCTCTAGCTCTATGTGTTCCGGTACAAGATGTAAATTGAAATTTGTCTAAACGTTAGTAAATACTTCATGTTGAGTACGAGAACTTCTGTTTTTTATAGTAAGTTCAAAATATATAATTCAAAGCTAAGGGTCAAGGTATTATATATTAAGCATCATGCTATATCAAATATAAAGAAGAGCTACAGTTGGTACTCTCACGGAACAAAAACTTCTCAATATGCTAATTATCGGAAGACTAATATATAAAACAAAGAAGTTGTTTTGGCTTGATGGAACGCTTGAAGAGAAATAATTATCTATGAAAATATAATTTCTAGAGGAGCTTTGCGTCTTTAACTTTGAGAAGTTTACTTCTCAAGCCTTATCTGATTAGAGTTTTTGCCATGCCTGTAGGAGCTTTGCGATCAGTCAAGTGCAAGATATATTCTGGTTCTTTTCGTGGCATCCTACAAGAGCGCAGTACTGGACCTTTGTGTACAGGTACGAGAAAGTGGGCGAGTCGTTGCAGCAAAGAGTTTGAGCCTCTGACGGAGCGCGACCATGGGCGACAAGCGAGCAGTGTCACGGGTCCGAATGGTTTATATTTGAGTGTCGCGGTTCAGTCAGACGCCTTCGACTGCTCTTCTGAGCCCACTGGGAAAACGGGAAAGGAAATGAGAGGAAGCTACCATCGAAGTGAGACCGACCCTCTTCCTTGTTCATTTCAAGCATGATCTGTCCCATGATCACCATCGTGTCGTTGACGAAACAGGTTGATAATGCTCTGGCCACGTGGGTTAAGGTCTCCCTCACTTGACAAAATCACAAACCTCTGACCATCCGCATCCACACTTGATGCCACCGCGTTCCCAGTACCGTCGAAGTCCTCCCCTACAACTGCTTTCTGTGCCCAGTGCAATGGGTTGCTCATATCGAAGAAAATCCGCCACTGAAATATCAGACTAACTCCGAATACGAGAAATGAGGTTATCCATGCAAGTGCCGTCACGAACAAGAGGCCCTTGCTAAGTTCAGTTGCATCGATTTGTGTTCTAAACTGGCAGTCACCTTTTCCTTCCCTCGTGAACACTTTGCGCCGCAGTTCTACTTCGTCTGTTTCACCGCGGGCTATATGGAACACGACTTTCGATGCTAGCTCTCGTTCCCTTCCTGCAACATCGAACAGCACATATGTTGACCACAGTTTAATTCTTTTAAGATCATCCTTTACTTTTTCGAGTTCGCTTGGGGACCGCACTCCGGAAAACGTTACTCGACTTCCTCTCCGATAAAGAAGTAAACATAGTTGTTTCTCGCTCTCAGGGACATTCTCTGTCTGCGGAGCTGGCGTACATTTCATCACATGATCTTCCGGTAGGGATGTATCCAACTGAGGTTCCCGCTCATAGAAATATAGCATGTCCGAACATTGGATACTGAAGTCGTCACCATCCTCGAACATGTTTCCAGCACTCTGCCAAATCGTGGTGCCATTTGCGCCCAGACATGAAAGCGCAATGGGACTGAAGGGAAATTCAGTGCGCGTCAAGTTCTCTTGACCATCGCTATGGGTCAGAAAACTGCAGGGCCTTGTCTCCGACCTCTCGATGGTTGTCGGATTTCCATAAAACGAGTGCAAGATTTCAATGGTGACGAAGATAAAGGTGCTCGCGAAGGCCACGAGTTTAGTGCGAGTGAGATGGTGGCGTACGGCGATGCGACGTCCTCGCTGAAGTGCCTTACATTCGTAAAAGCAGTTCCAACGCAGCGCTGCGAACAGGAGAGCGAGCTCGGAGGCGGCAGAGATGAACGTGATGATGAGAGTGACGTATTGCGACTTGAGGGGAATCACTATCATGGTGACTGCTCTGCGAGAAGCTGGCGGGGGAAACATTTGGGGGCAGGGTAGTGCTTTCGTCGTAGGCAACATCTAGAAAAGAAGGAGGATTACAGCGTGTAACCACTCGAGCCAGTGAAATAAGTGACATCCACTCCTATAATTGTAGATTACGAAGCTCACCGATGCATGATCACTGTCAGAAAGAAAATTCGCATGTACTTGCTCACTTCGTGCATGCAAACGCCACCAGTAAGGAGAACAATCTCAAGATTTTACCACGTACATTGGACTAAGCTAATTAAACGTGACAGTTTGGTTGGAATGTTACTTTTCTCTATGTAACTTATCTGAGTCTACTTGATTTTGCGGTATAGCGATTCAAGACGCGAAGAGAAGCTTTTTTGACAGCTTTATCTACGCGCAGTTATCTACTGAAAACAGGATTTCTACCATTACATATCACCTATAAAAGAATGTGCAATGTTTTTACATGATCTTTTCGAGGGACGAAGAATATAGTTTATTTACCAGGGCGCGGTCCTTGCCTCTTCTGGACTGTCTTGTGATCTACCGAATACAATAATAACTATATATCTGAGAAAAAGGCCAATAATATTTACTTCGGTCTATTCTTGAGACTTTTACCTCCTTAAACTTTTCTCAACAGTCTTGACCATGGGAAGAGTCCTTGTTGGATATCAATAAGTATAAGGATGTGCAAGGGTGCAATTCCACTTGATCTATCCCACAAGGTTTCTTCACACGGTCGCGACACCATTGAAACGTGCTCGCTTGCGGGGCAGCGTAAGCACGTGCGATGAGAAAAGAGCTGGCCTTCTACTTTTCTCCTGTTCCGTCTGGGGCTGACTTGATTGCTGCTGATCGTCGCCTGCCCTCTCTTACCTGTGCTGCCGTTCGACATGGCAGTGATTGCTCTCAAGTCACAGTATGTGAGTCTGATCGTGACGTTAGTCTCCACGGTATCCGAACTGGCGCTCCTGTTTGCCGCCCTGCGCTGGAACTGCCTGTTCGAAAACAGAGCTCTCGAGCGGCACGGAACGATCAATATTCGAAGGCATCAGACGCGAACGCGGGTCCTCGCGGCGGCGGCCACGTCGATCTTCATCATCATCGAGGTGTTCAACTCGTTCTACAGCGACCCGACTACAATCGTTCGCTCGGACACGAAGAACTGCACGTTTCTGGCTCCGGGAGGGAGACAAGATAGCTTTGCCAACACCACCTCGCTGTCCAGCATCATTGTGTTAGAGTGTCTGGATGCAAACCGCAGCACGGTGGTACAGCGCGCGGGAAACCTGTTTCTCGACGGCGACGATTACGTGGCGCAATGCACGGAGCCGTTGTACTCGTTCTCGACTGCAGGAGTGGTGGAGGAAGCTGTGCCGGCATCTGGTTTGTTCACGGGCTGCGTGGATAAGCCCACCGCACCGAACGCACAGACTCCAGAGGGCGAGACCGAAAAGGAGAGTTGCGTGCTGCTGTTCCGCAACGGGACGACGGTGAGCTTCACGGAACCCATAGTCGGCGCCGACGTTAAGGATGTGGTGGAGAAGCGGGTTCAACGGCTGGTATGGCACACGGAGGTGTTCTTCGACATCTCCGGGCTGGAGACGCGGCTGGCCGCGAGAGCGTCGAGGCTGCTGTCGCGCGGGCGGGCGCAGCCCATCACGCTGCGGCGCGAGCTGTTCACGGCGGACGGGGTGGGGCGGTGCGCGTTGCGCGTGGCGCGCGACGCGACGATAGTGCGTGACGGCTTCATGTACGCGTTCGCGGCGGCGTCGGCGTTGTCGCTGGCGGCGTGGGCGGCGAGCTGGTGCGCGGGGTCGCGCGCGTGCTACGACGTGAGCAACCCGCGGCACTGGGCGCGCCACACGGTGGTGCGCGAGGGCTTCCTCGGCGTGCGCGACCCCGTCGTGTCGCGGCGCCCGTCCGACGGTAAGCAGTTCGTCGTGCTGTCAGCGCGCGCGGCCGCGCGCAGCGAGCAACACGAGCGCGAAGCGGGGCACTGATCTCGCCACCGCGTCTCCTGTTCTTCAATCGCATCTTCAAATTTTGTCTACTCTTCGCTGAGGAACGTGAACACCCACTTGTGCGATTCCCGCTTGATGGCCGGAGCCACCTCTTCTTCTAAAAACCCTCCGTGCAATCCTCCAGACAACGTAGCATCCATGCCGTCAATGATCAGCGTATCGGCTACGACTGGGCAAGAATTCAGAACACAAGCCGTAGGTTTTGTTGATTTCATCTCCACCTTTAGCACAGCACAGACCGAGTCCCGGGTTGAGACACCGGATAAAACACGTACAGCAGACTCCCCAGCAATGTCTGCCGATCCAGGCACTCCAACACTCCAGGAATCCTGGGGTACGTAATGTCCAGCCCAAACAGCGCCCATCCACCTAATGAGTGCATGAAACAGAAGCACAGCACACGAATGCAACGTGGCAATATTATTTGCCACGTCGCATTCGTGTTACACGAATACACGAACTGAAAACTTTTCATGCATTTTAAGGCTCACGGAGGTACACGTCAAATAGTATTTTAAATGTGTTGAAAAGAAACGGAAATGGTCGATTTGTGAGGCAACAAAGGCACGTGAACCGTGCGTACATCATGCGAGTCACGCCACCAGCTGGCGCAGCTCGGCGGCGGTGGCGGCGGCGGCAAGGCCGAGCGACTTGACGGTGCGCGGCGCGCGCGCCAAGTAGTCGACGCCCATCACGGCGGACACGACGACGATGAGCGCGTCGATGACGGGCGTCTGCACGCCGACGTGGCGCGCCAGGTCGCGCAGCAGCACCAGCCCGTAGCCGACGTCCTCGTGGAAGTAGCGGTTGTCCAGGCTGCGCTGCGCGCGGATGCCGCGAAAGCCCGGCGCGCGCGAGTAGCCCACGTCGTACGACGCCTCCGTGGCGTAGCCCTGCGCCACGCCCAGCTGCGGGTCGCGCAGCACGCGCACGCCCAGCGCGGCGCCGATCGCCACGCGCTCGCCGTCCACCGCCTCCATCAGCCGGCCCACGCACGCCGTCACGCCCTGCTCGTAGAACAGCAGCGTGCCGGGCTCGCGCTCGATGGCCGCCGCGTTGAGCAGCGTCACCGACGGGTGGATCACCGGGTTGCCGTTCTGCAGGCTGGTCTGCAGCACGTTGTCGGCCAGCAGCGTGTCCGGCAACACGCGCTTCACCGCGCGCAGCGCGCGCGCCGAGCCGCTGGCCGGCAGCGCCGCCAGGTACAGCCCGCCGCGCAGCTTGAGGAACACGCGGATGCGGCCCGGCGCCGTGGCGCGCACCGCGTACGGCAGCGTGGACGTCTCGGCCACCAGCGGCTGCGCGTCGCGCAGCGGCAGCGCGGCGGCGTTCTTGAACTCGATGGCGCCGCCGCACGAGCCGGGGCACACGATCACGATGTGGCTGTGCTGGAGGTACGGCTTGCACGCCTCGGCGAACGGGCGCGTGCTGTACGCCGGCCCCACGGCGTAGATGAGCTGCGCGTCCTTCAGCGCGTGCTCAATGTGGTGGCCCGCCGAGTCGATGGGCGCAAAGCCGGTGAGCGCGCCCTCGGCGTGGATGCCGCGCTGTTCGGCGATGGCGGCGATGGCGGTGGGGAAGGTTGGGAAGTCGAAGAGGCGCACGCGGTCGCCGTGCTGCGCGTGGTCGAAGGCGATGGCGCAGCCGCCGTTGCCGGAGCCGAGCACGGCGACGTTCATGGTGGGTGGTGAGCGTGGTGGGTGGTGAGCGTGGTGGTGGTGGGAGGCGCGGGAGTGGAGCGGCGCATCGTGCGTTGCCCAAGTGGCGCTCGAGCGGTGCTCGAGCGGTTGTGGGTCGCCTCCCGCCCGGGCCGCCGACGGCGGTGGAGGAGAGGCCGTGTAAGTGGGCGTGCACCGCCCCGGCGACGGCGTTCCAAATTGGAACTTCCAATGGCAATCGGCAGAAACGAAGCGTCGCGGAGCAAAGCGTGGCTTGTGAGATCAAATTTTGTGCGAGAGCAGATCAGATCCGGCGGCCAGAGCCATTTGCGCGATTTGATCTGATTTGACGCCGGGACGCCACAGGCGCCGCCAGCCCGCAGCCCTACTTGCGCCGCGCTCACCTTGGCGCCACGACACTGACATCCGCATCCGGCCATGTACACCTCGCTTCGTTACGAGCCGCAATGAACAATCCCTCTTTGGCTCCCAATTCTCGAGGCAAACGGCTCCTCCTCGTGCTGTTCGCAGCTTCAAACCGAACAAGTGCAACGCCACCCCGCGTGGTGTGCCAGACTCCGATCCCCTTGGCAGCATAACAGCACGCAACTGCATCTCTAACGGAACGGGTCGAGAGGCAATGCAACTTTCTCGCGAGATGTTTCTCCTTTTGCTTTTGAAAACGAGCACACTCGACCGACACGACACACCTCGTGACTTTTTTTTTGTAAACTACAAAACTTCCAACTGAACAACAGATAGGCTACAGCAATTGCATCCCGTTCTACCGTTCGATACTTTCTGGTCCAACCCGTCTTTCTGCGTCCGTAGGGGAGACAGGCGACATGTGCGTCGCCATTTGCCGCCCAACGCATGCGCATCCATCGGAATATCTACCAAAAGAGCTTGGCTGTGTATACATGATGAGCTCTTTCTGTTGCACTCGTTTCGGCAAAGTGTTCGCCAGCTTTCTATCTTTCCAATTCAGACTGATTTCGGCACAGGTGTGCGCCATATGGGATACGCACAGAAAGAATGAAGCCTGCTTAAACCACTGCGGTCAGCAAACGTTCATGGAACCAGATTAAGAAACGAATAGTTTCTCTCTGTAAGTCTGGCTGCAGCTCTTGTGAACCCTTCAGACTCATCATGCCATTGAGAAACAATGGGCCTGCTGCAACCGCCGAATGCATCACGAAACCACCCCTCCCGTATGTGTTCCGTCATCAACAATAGCCCCCATCAGACACGTTGAGAGGGTAAGCCTAAGAAGAGATACTCCAAACAGAAACTCCTTTCAAGATCAGCTTTGCAGTTCATTGTAATCTGAACGTGACTGATCATGCCCTAGTTTCTCTTTCGGATCTTTCCTTTTCGCGTAGAATCCCGGCGGAGCAGTGCTGGGCAAATATTCAGAACAATCCTGTAAACCTTTTTGTATCTGCTCCCTCGTAGCGGTTCCCCCTCCAGGGTGGACAGGCTTCTAGACGGAGCCAAGTTTCTGAAACTGCTGATGATCCTTTCATTGATCCGCCAAGGACGAGTTCCCAATCCCGTGACTATCTTTAGATACAAAGACCCAAGCCTCGCTCGTGATCACGACCACGTATTTATGATCAAGTTGTCATATCGAAGCACGCCAACAAACAGATACGAAACCGCGAATATGCGTCAATTTACGATAGATTCGTTAGTTACCGAAGACTACTTCTTTAATTGATGTTCCCGCTCGTTCTCCACGTCTGGTCCTTCTTGCTTCCCATATAATGAAAACTTCTCTGCGTCTCCTGTAAAGATAAGGATTTGGGACCATGTAACACATGTTGCTGATGCCATGGAGGGGCTCTTCCTTTGGTTTGAGAACACCCACGAACGAAAGCATAATTTCAGTACGGAAGAAAAGGGTTGACCTCTCAACACGCTTCTCTCCATTCCTAAATTCAAAGCGCGCATTCCATTGAAAGCTCGCCAGCCAGCATTTTGTCCGAACATAAGATCTCCTTTGAATTGCTGAAGCGAAGAAGGAGTACGCAAACCAAGGCATGACATGCTACCAAAAAATCTCAAACTTTCCATCGTCATCGCCCATCGACCGCGTCATTGTCATGTGTACCTATCATAGTCCTGCTAATGAGCCATGTTTATGCCTTTCAGTGTTCGAAGCCTTATCAGCTTCCATCATGAAAAGAAGGAGTAAAGGCCACACCGATCGCTATAAAAGGGAAGCCTAGCCTTGCATTCTAACGGGCTCCTCTACCAGCAATCCTCTCAGTTCTCCATTTCCACCGATTGATCTCGCTTTGTTTCCCGACTACATAATCCACAGAGATATACGTGTTGCTGTATCCAATCATGGTCTCCTTCTCTCTAAAGCCGGTGCTTTTGGCTGCCCTGGTTCTCACGTTGGCGCAGAGTGTCAGTGCTTGGGGCCCGGGCGAATGCAACAAAGATGGCCAGACTGCAGCTCGATGCTGCGAGCATGAGGCATACTGGTGTCATGGAGGAAACCAGCGCGCACTCAACCACTGCCATTATTGCCAAGAGGAGTGTATCAAAATTCCTTCGACGAATGTTTGTGTGTGGGGTGGATTCTGGCCGGCTAGACGCAAGAAGTGTTACAACGCCCTGGAGTGGTTCAAAGTTTGCGTTGCTATTCCGGGCGATGCCTCCCTTGGAGGAGGAGCTTTTGAGCACGTGGATAGGCAGAAGACGATCTCACCCACAAAGGTATTACCTTCCGGCAGTGCTTTTGAGAAGCTTCCGGTGAAGATTGCTGCTTTGGCCGATAACACAGCTTCCGCGATAGTAAGTGCGAAGAGCGCTGGAAAGCTTGGAGAAGTTGTCAGGCCCCAAAGGAATCCTGTGCAGAATCAAGTCGCGTTTGTTATTTCGTTGATGGGACAAGTGCTGGCTTCTCTCCGCAGTGTGTTGGTGTCAAACACCCTCGAAGCTGCCAGAAATAACGCTCAAAGAGCAGTTGAGGCCTTGAGCCAACTGATAACTCAGGCGAGGGAACTTATTGGTCTTATACCATCTGGCGACAGAGGAGCTGTGAGGACGATCGTAGACAAGTGGATCAGTGCAGTCAGAGTTATCAGAGCCACTCTGCAAGGCTTTTTGCAAGACGATAATACCCTTGCAGAACTGAAGGATTCTGCACAATCCATAATCGATGAACTGGCGATGGGGTTCTGGACTAGGGCACAAATCGCGCTCAACGCATATGCGGCATTCGGTAGGTTCACTAATGACTGGGCTCCGTGGGTTAACGCTATCCGTGATTACTTCAATAACGTTAACAACCCGTAAATCGCCGAAGTCGATATAAGGTCTTGAAGGGCGCTTTATCGAAGGTAGTTCTTTGTCAAATAGATACAACATGTTATGCGTCTGCGACGAGTCATAAATCTTTCCCGCTCTTTGCTCAGCAGAGCAAGGAAGTGCGTATTGTCTTAATTATCGCAGCCACAGTCCTTTGCAGCTGCGGATGCCGCCCACGTCGAAGTGTGTTGGTGAGATGCAGGCGAGGAATCTTCGAGCAGCGCGAAGTCGAGGTGGTGGGCCGCAACACCACAGCTCCAAAAAGTTTCAAAAAACTCTACGAAAGTATGATTTTGTCCAATGAAAAACGTTGCAAGTTCATATATTTCTCGACATGTTTAGGCGCTCGCAGTCGTTCCTCAGATCCGACTCCATATTTTCTGTCCTCACATCTGCGAGCGGTCCGACAAGGCAGTCATGACCAATTAGTTCTCTCATTGCCACATAAGCCACGTCATCGAAGTGTGTAACGAAACTGTTCGTGGCCACGTGTAAAGCAGTAAATATCACTGCGAAAATCACAAGAAGTCCGTGGGAAATGCGGTGTCTCTTCATCCGCGCCATGGCCCCGTCGAAGTGTTCGAAAGTGTAAGGCCTGGTATACACCCACGGCTTTCCAGAAGAGTTGAGCATCAGATCCAGTTGACCAAGCTCTTGTACCACCGCCATATTGATTGTCTCTAGCGAAACATTCCAGTCATGTCCGTGCGAAAACGTCATACCCGCAATTTGGTGTGCAGAATTGATCTGCTGATATGCAGACCACGGAACCAAGTTGCCGTCCAGAGCCTTATAGCCCAAGTTCAATCTTATGTTGTTTAGTATCCCGTTCAAGAGCTGATTGCGGGCAATATCCTCCATCAGTTCCGGACGAAATGGCATTGTTCTCATTTCTTCTCCGCTCAAGGAACGCAGCCATGTTGACAAGTCAAAACTTGCATAACTTCCGTTCAGAGAGTACATCTTGAAAATTGTTTGACCTGAGCCAAAGAAAACTTCAACAGTACTCAAGTTTCGGGTTAAAGCTGAACTGAATCTATTGTTACGTCATCTTTTGAAATTTCTTGTCATCACCAGCCAAAAGTTGGGTACCAAACAAGACAAAGTTTTTCATCATAACAAAGAACAAAGTAAATTAAAACTTTTAAACTTTGGGACACCATTTTCAAAAGACTGTCAGTTTAAATCGCCAGAAAGAACCCCCAATCAATTTTTTTTTTCAGTTTCGATAGGTGTAGCTAAAGCTACTCAACTATTTTAAATTTGAAACGATCCAAATATGCACCATGGCAAATTGTTTCATGTCACTTCTGTAAGCTAGGTACCATAAATAATTTATTTATCAATAAATTCTAATTGAAACTAAATTTCATATCAACTTTAAACAGTAATGACTACGTGAGCGTATTTAGTTTTTATTGCGTCTTAAGGCATACTCTATCAAATTTTTGGGCAAAGGAGCTTTGCGAGGTTTTCTCCTGGAGAAGCTTGCTTCTCAAAGCACTGAATATTTTTGACAGTATATTCGTTCTACAGTATCGTCGCTACAGTGTCTGAGATTTTAGAAACGTAAACCAAGACATTTCTTTCAACATTTTTCTTCCGCTTTTTTGCAATGTAGATTCTTTTTCTACTGTTTGTCGAGAAACTACAAAGGCTTTATTTTTCAGAATTAAAACTTCGTACACTTTCACGCAAAGATATGAGGAGTTTTTCTCTGGAAGTTGCTACGGTACCATGCAAATGCAGCAGCTACTACATAAACCGTGAATGTTCTGTAACACAACATTCACGGTTTACTTATCTAACTTAAAAACACATATTTTTCAAACATGAAAAAGTTCGATTCTTGTTTTCTTTTTTCAACAAAAAAAGACATTTTGAGCGCCCTTTTTGTTTGAGAAGATTTCTTCTCAAAGCGCTGATATATTTAGCGTTCACTGTAAAGTGCGCAAGAATTGGCTTTTTCCGCATCTCCCTGCTAAATCTACATTTTAACTCATAAAGTCGTCCTATTCCCAGTCATACTTTGGAGTGCCAACCCCGACAATATCACTCAAAGCAGCTTCCAGCCCGGCTATCAAAGCCGAGTATCTTGGCCTTTCTGTGAACGACAATCTGCGTACTATCGCCAAATACTCCTTGATTCCCACTGTACCCTCACATATATCTTCTGTGGGCATACGTCTCTTCATATCACCCATTTCACGGATTTCACTTTCCGAATTTGACCTTGATAAGAAGTACCACGGCAGTGTCCCCGTCGCCAAATAAACCAGAAGGTAAGCTAACGACTCCATGTCATCCCGACGAGAAACCTGCTTATAGCGATGCGTTCGTTGAGATGCAAAGACAATCGTTCCGTTGAAATAGCGGCTAGGACCTTTCGATATATGTTTTCCTGTTCGAAGACACCTATACAAACGTGCCATCCCAAAGTCTATAACATGCAACCTATTTTTCCGTTCTCCCGAAGTCTGTGTCATGATGTTTGATGGCTTCAGATCAAGATGAACGATTCCTTTCGAGTGGATTTCCCGAATCACCTTAATCAAATTGATTCCGACCTTCAATACACATTGCATTGAGAGTCTTCCCCCCCGAGCTGCTTTGAAATCACCTAAGGACTTGTCGAACAATGTCATCACCATCACGCTGTACTTTCCTTGCCTTGTATGGCAATAAATACTTGGAAAGTGTTCCCTGTAACGTACCGTGCTGCCCAGAAGTTCGTACTTGCAGTACTCACTCTGCAAAGAATTTCTTCCCCTAGATACCTTCGCGGCATACCTCTTGTTACCATCCCTAGTATCCTTTACGAGATATACAGTCCCTTGTGCGCCGGAGTTGAGCTTTCTGATGACTCTATATCTATCGTCAATCAGCCTTGAAGTGCAAAACGGCATTCTAGCTAAAGAGGGAAAAAGAGGTAGTTATCACTAGGAAATCAAAAGGTAGAGGATAGTGTTGCCAAAGACTATCTCGAAAATAAATGCAATACGTCCGGCCATTTATTTGTAGACAAATGTGAGAAAGATTGCAATCGTCAAAGAGTTGCCTAGACATATCCAAATATTATATGACTTTCATGCTTTGTCATTAAATCGTGACAGAGCCGTCCTCACCTTCCTTCACGTTTTTTCCTCCGATTTATGAAAGAGGTGAACGACTTTTTAATGCAAGCGCAGAATTATCAGTTCCACAACCTCCAGTTGTCTGAGTTTGGCCTCCTGTACTCACAACCTCGTTTAGACTTTTCTGAGAAGGCATACAATTTCTGGACAATTTCTACTGGAAGCTGCGGGAAATACGTCAAATTCAGCAAAAAGATAAATAAAGCATGCAGAAGCTTATTATTACAATATATGAGAGAATTAGAATACGCGCTGAAAAGGGAGAAACCCTGTGCTAATTGCGGTACCCGGAAGCCTTTTCTAGTGCATACTAAGAGAAAAACCCTAGGTATTGTTTGACAATTTGCGTGACATTCGACAAACCAATAGAGAGAGCTATACCGTACTCAAATAGGTTAATTAGCCTGTACATGACGTTATGACGCAAATATCTCCGAAACATATGGACATGTTCACATCGATGTGAATATACACTTTCTGACAAATATATCAGTCCCTATATCTTTGTAGTAGTAAGGTCTGTTCTGGCAAGACACATCACGATTGAAAGAGAATTAGAATTAGTTTAGACTGCTGCGTTCAAGAACTGTAAAGCAAAGTAGTTTTTACTAATGTTTCTACTTGTAAAAGGCATATATGTTCCTTTTTCAGCACACTTATCAAAGTTATAAAGCTTGTCACTTTGTTAAGCGCTAACTATTTTTAGTGAACTTTGTCATACTTAAAAATCTAATGTTGTTTATTTGGTAAATAGCTTTTGAAGGCGAACAAACACTCTACGTTAAAGATACAGTGTTTGTAAGTATGCTGTAGATGTGTATATTTGTGCGTATATCAACTTGGTAAAGTGTCAACTTGGCAAAATTAACACCTGATTCACAAAAAAGATTTATGCAACATCCTAGCAACAATGTACGTTTCACACGTCATCAAAGTCTGACAACTACTGCCTGACAGTGTAGATTTGTAATTTTGAAATAAGATTAAAGATATGTCACATAGAGTGATTTTTTTAATGTACGCATACTTGTAACGATGCAACAATGAAATTTGTCGTGCTATATCCGAGTATTGTGAATGATTTAGACAACTACAAGGATTCTTCTTGACAGAACACGATTTTCCCGCACCTTCCTGAACAAGATGAGAGATGCATATTAGAAGATAGAGTAGGATTTCGTTCATACAAGCAATCCTGCTCAGATCTTGAAGGTTCCCGGCTGAGACCGTGAAATCATAGTTCTGAATTGAATGTGGTAATCTTGTGTTCTGGAATATGCACATCTGTGACGAAACGTTCGAACCAGAAATTTTGGTCCAGAACACCTCGGAGTTGAACTCTATCTACTCATACTCATGCCAAGATAAATTGGTAAACTATCGCGGGAGTATAATCAAGATTGTGGAATGAGAATGCGAGTCATGTTCTTTAGTTTTGGACTAACTTCATGATATTCACGAGTGCAGTTTCAATTCTATCGGCAATGCCATAGAAATAAACTCGCTAAAGGTGATCCTTGCACCATTACTAGAATGAGACAGCGTGTATCACAAAATACTCATGCGCTCACCAATCACCGGGAATGAAAAGTGCTTTGCGTACTGATACGACATCTGACAATCTTTCGCCTTTCATTTGTCTGTGATGCGTTCAGATGACTATCTAGGGAGAAACTTTGGACAATAGCAACGTTGTTTCGCTTAAGATTTGTGTCCTCTTTGTCGAGTGTTGACAGGGAGATGCGGGCATGGAAGAAGTTGGACAAAAATAGAAAAAGGTTTTAATAAATTAAAAAGTTTCTGCTTTTCAGAACTGTACCAGCCCAAGACAAAAATTGGCAAAAGATTGGATGGAATTCATTCCATTTGAATTTTCATTGCTGCAACACACACCATTGATCCAATTTCAATTTTGGCAAGACTGACAGTAGAATGCCAGCGCGCAGTAAGTTCTCGGCTCTCATTCAAGATCTTTGAAGATCTTGTTGATAACTTACAAATACTACTAAAGTTGAGGAGGCCATATCATTGACGTTAAAGACTTTTGAAGCGCATTTGATGCTTTACACAGAAGATATTATAACGTAGAATAGATTATTTAAGTCTTTACACAATATGTTTATGCGTATCATTTACTTTCTGCGATGAAAGATCGCGATATATTGCGTGTTTGCGATATATACCGCCTACTCAAACTGTTCGAAAAAAGAAACGAGAAAACAATTACAGAAATCTAGCTAATCTACATACTTCTCACATAAATGTCTAACAACTATCAAAATAGCAGAGGTCAATACTCACGAAGTGCAACAATATATTGACTTCCATTTAAAGACAACGGACACTTTGCGCTATCTTTTAGGCATTCACGAGCATACAAAGAGTACTGTATGATCGTGAATAGAAGCTTAAGGTAGCCAAAATACTGGGAGCATCCTGAAACACCAAACGCACAAAATTGCATTGTGTGTGTTTGTGCATTTGCAATTCATAAGCCTTCCTGAAACATCAAAAACACAATTCTTGAACGCAAATAAACAATCATTTTAAGAGTTTTTCTCAGTCTGTTATTCATCTCGACGTTGCCACATACCTCATCTTCTCGATCACATTGCTCTTCCAACCTATCGCGGAGAAGACAATCTATCTCAAGCTCTCACTTTCTGGGCCATTATTCTAATCATGCTCTCCCCTAAACATGTTTTGTTTTTGATGATGAGCATCAATGATGATGACTTCTACGGAGGCCTTTCCGCGTACGACAGACAAATCCGCCAAAGTCGCATTTCTCGTCGCGCGTTAATTCAACCAGCATCCTCTCCTCTTGAATTCTTGTTTCGTTCTGGATGCAACCAATCTTTAATAACGCTCACAAGAATGGATCATTCAGCATTCAACTATCTTCTTCAACTCTTCCAACCATACTATGACCGCTTAACGCCATATACCGACGATGGATATATCAAGATCAAAATAGTCTTCATTATTGGGCGCCCAAGATCGTTGAACTCCCAAAATGCTTTAGGTTTACTTTTGGCGCACACACAAACAAGAGGATCTAGCTCGAACCTCTCGCTAATTTTTGGCTGTACGGCGAGCGTCATGTCTCTGTTCATTCGCTTTGCACGACGAATTGTCATTCGAATCTTACGAAGGAACAATCTTGGTGGGGTTTGCATGCCCTCGATGCAAGAGATTGAGAAATACAAAGCACAAATAGAATCATTTTATCCGGCGCTTCGTAGTGTTTTCTGTTTCGCAGATGGCTTGAAGGTAAAGCTTCAAGTAAGTGGCGACGATGCGATCCAAAACCGGTACTACAACGGTTGGACCCACGACCATTACGTTAGAAATGTTCTAGTATTTTCACCGTGTGGAACAATCATCTCATGCGGTCTGAATGCGCCCGGTTCTATGGATGACTCTTGTATTGCAGAGATAACGGGAGTTTACCAGGCGCTACAAGGCGCTTTTCAAGCACACGGATGTCTGTGCGTTATTGACGTTGCGTTTGCTCAGTCTAGGCATGAATTTTTAGTGAAGAGTAGCAATACGTGCGATGGTACGCGCAGAGGCTTTCTAGCGGCTGATCAGGCGACATCATTGCGTCAGAGCGCTGAGTGGGGTATGCTTGCCTTTCAGTCTGCTTTTCCTCGAGTGAAAGACAGAGTGAGGTTCGAGGAAAGGGGAGAACGAGGTTTACTTCTGCAGAGCTTGGTTCTGCTGTTTAACGTTCGAACCAGACGTGTTGGTCTTAACCAAATTAGAACTGTGTTCTCCGAGGCATTGGTGGAGAACCTTTCCAGTCTGTTCTCTCAATTGAGTGCAACATGAAGATGCGTTGTCTACTCTATCCCACTTGCAGAAGGTAAAGGTTGGGTTGGCTCGTTAATTCTATTAGGGCGTTGTCCTGTCATATGAAAGACCATCATGTCCATCAATCGATTAAAACGGCGATCTTCTCTCTCTTCTCTCCTTAGCTCGGGCGCTTCACGCCTCGCGTCTTGCCTTTGCTGCTCCTCCCATATTTCCTGACGTCGACGTCTCTCTTCCATTACCGATAAATTATACATTTGAAACATGTCGTCACTGTTTCGTTGAGCTGCTCGTCTCCCTCGCAAAGCGACGAGCGGATGAGAACGATTTGAAGCGCTGAACACAACGTTGTTGCTATACCCAGGCCCACCGTCAAGTGCCACCGCATTGAGAGTAGTACTATCCTCGCCGCTAATCTCTGGAATATTAACATCTTCTGTTCCGTCCATTGTCTCACACACTGTTCGAAGGTCTTCGTACACCTTCTTGGCCTTTGCTACATCCGACGGGCAATTCGGCGCTCCCGTGGGCATCTTCGTACGGTGAAGGCTGTTGAACTTTCGGCGCAACGACTCCGGTGTTCTTTTGTACTCTCTATACTTCTTTTCGTGCTCCGCAGCCACCAAATCCCACTCGTTAGGGCTCATGGGCAGGATGTTCCCAATCAGAGTGAGGAAGCTAAGGTTCTCCTCGATTGAAAACCCGTAACCGCGGTGCTGACGAACGACGTGACCACCTCTGCCTCCTCTTTGCGTACGCTGTATCGGAGGCCTTCGCACACTTCTGATTGTGCCATTGCCATTGTTGATGCGATTGCGATTTAAGCGTGCAAGAGATGCCCTGAACCTTGGCCCGGCAGTGGTAGAAACTGGTTCTGGTTGGCTGCGTTGCGGTGCGGAGGCATTGTCTTCGAGAGTCTGCTGTGTCTCAACGGGCTCGATCTCATCCACATCGAAATCATCGTTTAGAAGAGAGGGCACAGAGGCCATTGCAGGTCGTGCTCTCCTTGATGCTTCCGAGAAAGACGGAGCACCTGAAGGCAAACCATGGTTCAATTCTTCTTGCAGAGAACCTGTCTGCTGAGGAGAAGAAGCGTGGTCCATGATGTTCGTGAAACGCAGAGATCGATAGACGGCAATGGAGGCAGGGAAGGCATAGATGTCAGATGATTCTTCAGCGTTTTCGCAGGTTGAAAGAAGTGCGGAAATCGTACCCGTTGCGTTAGGCTTCGAGGGTGTTGGCTGTCGGGCACGCAAGTATCTTGCTTCGGTTGAGGTGAAGACGGTGATCCGAATCCATCACAAAACGATGGCCCACCGAACGAAAGGGGCAGCGGAACGAACGCGATGAAAAGATGCCGCGCAGACAGAGAAGCCCAGTCGTATTCACATCGGGAGAGCACGCGCTCAGAAAGAACGTGTTTGCGACGGCAGCAAAACTGGGTGAGCGGGGCGAGCACGCTGAACGAGTTGGGCTCAACCGCAAGCGCAAAGTCACGCTGGGCGTTCAAATCGTGACTTTGCGCCTCGAACAAAATACGTTTTTGCGGTTTCAGGATGCTCCCACTAAAAGCACTTGTAGTCAAATTGTGAAAACTGTAAGCAGGTTTTCAAAATAACTGTCATCAAACGAGCGCAAGTAATTTCAGCACGTTTTCCTTTTTAATATATGGACCATCATACTTGGATATGCAAACAGCAAGTACGTTAAAATTCATTGTGCGAGTAATTACCCGCAAGCCCCAGTGGGCATCTCCTCATAATACAAAAGCGCTTTTTGTGTGCACGCAAACCGTCACGATTTGTGCACTTTCCGTGACATGTGTCATCGATTTCGCTCGACACGCAGAGACGCGCGAAGCTTATGTGCGCACCACGCAAACTCTCATTTGCTCTCGCATGTCCCTCTCCAACCGCATATCCCACGGACAAAAAGGAAGTCTTGCCTTTCCTTTCACCGCGCGAAGGGAAAGTGCAGCGCGCCCGATAAGCGCAATGCGTACCGGCATAAACCGAGCACCATATACAGGCCTATCCAAGAAGAGAATCTATCATTGCGGTGTTTATAAGCCATGCTCATTGAGCAAAAAAGAGCCTAAACGGACTACTAGTGTTCATAAATCGTCTTTTATCGTGCTCGCTCTGTGACTTTCGCTAGCATTATCAAAGCGATTAAAAGCAATAGCAATCAAGAAAGCTTCAGAAGATAATAAAAGTGCCATATTATAGTGAACCGAAAGGGGAGCAAAGCAGAGCTGGGGCTCGAACCCAAGACCCCCAGATCACACAAAGAGCACACGAAGGTGGTTAACGACTGAGCTATGGCCGCTCTAGTGCATGTGTCCCACAAGCTGGCACTGCGGAGGTGTTATCGTGACCCTTTGTGATTCTCATCTGCAGCTGACAGCACTACAAATATGCTAAGAAATTGCTACCGTTGACAGGAAGGAAAAAATTAGAGAGAAGTGCATACTCTTTGTCGTGCTGTTGGAACTAAATGCTCTCGCATGCGCGCTTGCGATTTTTAGATTCTCTGTCAGAAACAGAAGCGCATTTTCCTGGAAATGAGCGATTGCCATTTTGCTTCCATGAGACTCTCAGTAAGAAGCGTTCTAGCAGTTGATGAGATTGTTTAAGAGAAAAGCAAAACAAGAGGCAAACAAATGAGAATGTAACACGTTGGGTACATTCTTTTCTCTGTCCGTTTCCGTCTGGCGTTTCCGCTTTTCTCCAGACGGAAGCGGACCAAATCAGAATGTACGCATGCACCCGCTAACTGGAAATACTCGACTTCTTCAAGTCGTGCGCATACCTCAATATCGATACAGAGCATCATGAACTCCTTCGCAAGCGGTAAAGACAGAACACCAAATGTAGCCTAAGGCGAAACAGAAAGTATTGGCTCACAAAGAACCCAACCAGTACTCGTAATACTCACCAACGTGCCTAACATTGTGCCAAAGTCAATGGCACAGTCCTCTGCTCCCCTACAGCAACACAAATTTCATGCCGCGGATTGCAATCAAGCTTTTAAACAGTTTCATACTATAGGCTCTCAGAATGCCGAGCTGTGCACAAAGAAACTTATCATTGGAACAAAAATCGTTCAGCGCCAAATAGCGCGGGTAACAGTTTGCGACTTAATATACGGTTCTTACGATCCAAATGATCCTGTTTACTATTGGTTGTTCTACCTACAGTCGACAACGGTAAGGATAAGCAAAGCAAGTGGAGGCGAGGAGAGAGTAAATTTGATTCGTGGTGGCGAGCCGGTCGTACAAAATGGCAAAGTAGAGATTGGCCTCCCTCACGGAGATTGCGAAAATGATTACGTAAATGATGGGCGTCGCCAACCATTCAAAGCCAATCAGTACTGCTGCCTTCTTCATGTGCTAGGCGACACACGAATGGCGTCAATCACGCAAGGTTAAATGCGTTGTCTTACCAGAGAAGGGCTTGACGGCGAAACAGTTGATCTATGGACGGAAAGAATCGCGCAACTATTTAACGATTTTAACTCCAAGCCAGACCCCGTATGGTCATTCTGTGAAGTCGTTGCGTTAAGTAACATTGTCTCGATTGACCATTTAGTACGAACACACCTGCGTGACGGTGGTGTGCTGAAAAGAAAGTTTGGCGAATTTGAAAGCTTCTACGGTACCTGCAAGTCTCGCTTTGAAAGCTTTGGTCAAGGAGAGCCAGATAGATTCGTGTACTACTCCAGTGGCCGGACATACATAATGTATGCTCACTGCTTCTTGCAACAGCATCCAATATTAGCCCCATTGGCCAGTCGTGCTCTAAGTTTAGAGGAACAGAGAGAGGAAAGGATAGACGAAGGAGTGCGGCCGAATTCTTCGAGTTGCACCATAATGCACGAGCGCAAGCGCAAGAGGCAACGATTTGTATCTGAAGAGCACGGGAGAGGAATAGAAAATCTAGTTACTGCGCTGCAACCGCGAGATGAGGTTGTCGCAAAAGAGCTGGAAGCAACTGAGCGTGACAAAGTGGTGTACAAAGCGCTACATGCTAGGGAGCGTTGGAACAATGAGGCAATGAGCGCTATCGAGAAAGCAAAATCTTTGATGAAAAAGGCAACAGACGAGAAAGGACGAGATGCGATACGTAGAACGCTTTAGAGATCCATTGAAAGCCTTGCCTCCGGACCTCCTTCATCTCTGATCTAGTTCAACACAATTCTTGCTTCGACAGTACCTTGTGACACAACTTGAGGATAAAGCTTGCCGGTACACGCCACTGCACCTGTACCGAGCACGTTGAGAATCAATGGTGCCGACGTTCATGTTGGTCTCTAAAATGTCTTCCAATCTGTAAACGATAGAAATGAACTTGTATCAAGTTGCTGACCAGTCATACGCTGCCGTAGCCCCTTATGGAGCACGGTGCCCGAGCGAGCAGTCAGCTTCTTTCCCAAGCTCTCCGATACCGTCTCCAGAAGCTCGTCGAAGCAGCCCTCACCGTCCGCCTTGCACGCCAGGTAGATGCCGTTGCCAACAACGTTCACGCCGTTGACCAGCGTCAGTATATCTCAATCCCTCGCACTCGATCTTTCGGTACGACAGCACGGGTACCATCGTGGAGAGCTTGAAAAAGTCGGCAGGAGTGTCGGTGTAGGTACGGTACGCAAACCTAGCTCTGAGGTCGTTTTTTTAGTTGTTCCATCCATAACCTGTCCTTTTCGCTAACCTTACTGCAGCATTACTCGAAACTTTACTTCTTCATTTGTTCACCAGATACCCACCTCCATTTATGTCTTCAATAGGACTCGCTCTGTGTCCATCTTAGTCGTCGCGATTATGCCCTTCCTCAATGTCAATAACGCTACATCAATTGCGTCATTGCTTGTACTTCACTCGTGCAGGTGTGCAACGTAAAACCCCTTCTTGGCCACAAGCTTGTCGATTATCTCATTGTACGGCTCTGCTGTATCGTCCAGAACATTCGTCGCGTCTTGGTCGTCTGCTTCTCCCAATCTTCACAATCCAATCGGAAAAACCAGTCCCTCGGGGTGATTCCACTGACTTCTATTTCCAAGTAATTTACTTCGCAATTGTCGAATTCGTATTGTATCACGATCTGCATAGCGACAGCATCCTGCGCGTCATGAGTCTCGATCCTTATTTTCTCCAGTCTCTCGTGATAACGCCTAAACCTTCATGCATGATTACCTCTTCTGGAGAAGCGGCGGTGCGGGGAGATCAAATTGTATCCCGTATGATTCGACAAGGGCGGTAGAACTTGGAAATGAACGGAGGCCACTTTATTGACGGATTCGTAGCTTCACCACGCATGATAATTACTTGATCTCCAACAGAATCTGTGTCCGTGACGTTCGTCATCCCGTCAAACGGGCTGCCAGTCGACCGGAGTGGGCATTCCTATGGTAGCTGCTTCCAGTTCTGTGAGGCGATCCCTAGACAAACCCATTGTCATTGAATCATCATGCGGCGGTAAATGAAATTAATGCCTTTCAATAAACTGTAATTGCACTTTCGAGAAATTTAATTTTTCCAAAACATCACATTCATGGAAATGTCAATGAAACAAAATTTTACTTATTTTTCAATGAGGTTCGTCATATTACCTTACTGCACCAGTCATCTTGTCTACAACTCTACTGAAGACCCATTTAGTTTTCCGTTAACGAGATTTGCTTGGGGATTTGTGTCCGTGGCATCGGGGATCAGAGGAGAAAAGTTCGTACGCTAGATAAGAGGACGTGTTTCGTAAAGAAGTTGAAAGGGCAAATATCCCTCAGACATCCTACGAGTACTGTACCAGTACAGCGGATCATGTAATGCTTTGTCTTAGTTGATTCCTCGTTCATGCACAGTCTGGCTCATTGCTCTTTTAATGTTTCCGACCATTCTCTATGCGCGCTTATATAAAACAGGAGTATAAGTTAGGGCTGGTTTCAGCAAGATGCTGTACTGTCTCATGTACTGCTGCAAGGTTGATGCGAGGAAAGAAGTAGGGTTCTGAGAGACGTTGGTCCGCCGGTATCCAAAGAAACCGACAATTTCCTGTCGAACAAATCTCAGAACCTCGGAAGCAGTGGCGTTTCTCGTAGGTAAGGCAATCGGCCATCCCGTCAATTTTTCTACTCCAATCAAAAGAAATCTTTTTCAACGAGTTGTAGACCAAAACGGGCGGGCGAAATCTATAGGGAAGGTATAGAACACATTAGTGAGAGGAGTTGGCTGACCGGCACGATAAGAGAGAAAAGGTCGCATGAACTCATAGCCATTGCACTTCTTGACGCATTCAGTCACCTTGGAGCTCATAGTAGGCCACCAGAATCTCAGAGAGGTGAATTGATGTCTGCATGTTATCTACCAGGTAACATATACTAGAATTACGAGACCTGAAGATGTCCATTTGATCTCCTTAAGATGTCCAGATGATATACGTAAATGATGCTCAGATGATGCATGAAGTATATCCAAATGATAACCACCTGATACGTATATGATTTACGAAGAGATGTCCATTGAATTTGTGATGTCCGAGTGATGCATCCTGGATTTCCGGACATCAATTGGACACATCTTCGTGCATCAAATTAATATCTTTGGAATAGTTTTTGTTCATCCAAAGGACATGTAAAGCGATTCAATTGGGCGCATCCAACAGGGTACCACGCCATATCATTTGGATATCCTGGATGCGCAGAATATATCCCACTGATGTTCCGTAGATGTCCCAAATTGTCATCCGATGGACATCCATCGCGCATCACTTTATCTCACAGGAGAACCTTCCCATAATATGTTTCATAGTGGCTGCCACGTCCCAGTGTCCAAGATCATCATGGAAAGTCTTGATGATTTGGATCCTTTCTGATATATCAGTAACAAGTTTCAGCCATGTGCCTACACGGCGGTAGAGACGTCCTTACCATATAGTGAACTTTTTCGAGTTGCGCTTGACGGCAGCTCTGAGCTTCGTGTCAAGTTCGTCGATGGGCATCTGGCTTAGTTGTATTTTGATGCTAGTGTAATATGATTCTAGTCCACTGAAAGCGTCTGTAATCGTGCAGCAACGTTCGGTGGAAGTTCGTCTCTCGGCGTCTCCTTCGCGGCGGCGTAATGAGAGAGGTAATCAGCGGCGTGGTTCTTATTGCCTACTCTATAGACGACCTTGAACTCGTACTTTGCTAAGAAGTCGAACCACCTTGCCAATCTGCCATGAATGTTCTTCTTCGCAAATGCACATCTCAAGGCTTGGTTATCCGTGACCAACTGGAAAGGTTGAGACCCAAGTAAATACATCCTGAACCTTTTCAAGGCGAAGCTCACAGCCAAGGCTTCTTTCTCACACACACCGAATACCTTCTCTCTGTAGCTTTCATGGTCCTGCTTGCCTACTGCACGTGGTGATACATTACATCCGACTTTCTTTTGGTGAGGACAGCTCCGAGCGCAACTGATTAAGTGTCCGTCTCCAAACGAAAAGTTGAGTCAAAATCGGGTTGTTCTAACACCGGCGGACTGGTGAGGGTTTGCCTCAGGTCATTGAAGGCCTTGAGCATGTCGTCAGTGAAAACAAGTCTTCCCTTACTCGAGGTGGAGGCATGCAAGACCGACGAGGTTCTAGCAAAGAGCGTGATGACGCGACGGTAATAACATGCAAGACCCAGGAAGCTCCTCAACTCAATGAGGGTAGTCCGGACAGTGCGTTACGAGTTGATTCGATCTTCTACACCAGTGTCGTTAACGACATACCCGAGCAGCTCAATCCTAGGTCGTGCAGAGTCACACTTAGAGATCTCCAACTTCAACCCATGCGGTTCTATAGTTCTTAAGACATCATCTTTCACATGCTCTATGTGCTCCTCAAAGCTATTAAAATATATATCCACGTCGTGCACATAAACGGGAGCGTATTCACAACGGTTCAGAATTGAGTCCATCATGCGCTGAAATGTAGAAGATGCAGTCATGAGTCCAAAAGGCATGACTTCGAACTGATACGTGCCTTGGCTGCAGACAAAAGTGGTTCCACATCCGGCTCCGCCAATAGCCAAAAAAAAATCTATAGGGTGGTAAAATATTTGGCGCCTCTCAGATCGTCAAAGATTTGGTCGATATGAGAAAGCGGACAGCAATTAGCTTTCATGACCCTATTCAAAGGCCTGTATTCTACGCAAAACCTCGGATTTCCATCTTTTTTAGTCGCTATGACGACTGAGAAGGACCAAGGAGACGTAAAAGGCTAGATGATTCCGTCTGACGGCATCTTTTCGACTTCTTTCCTAGCCACCTCTTCATGTTTCGGCGGCCGACAGCGTACTCGCGAACGTATCGATATGTCTTCGGTAAGGGAGAACTCATACATTACGGGGAAATTCGATGGGCGGAGATACTGCAATGACCAGGCCACGACATCCAGATCAAGTAGAGTAGCACACAGCCTCTGCTTTGTCTCACAAGGCGAGTGAGAGAGCCTGTCAGAGATGGCGGCTTCCTGATTTGTGTCGGGATGCTAGTCTCGCCCGTCGAATAGGCGTCTGCTAGAATCTTCATCGATGTGATCCAACCAGATCGAGTTAACTTCTGATCTCATCTCTTGAGTAGAACATGCTTCTTCCACATCACCATGGTAATAGCCTTGGGCCTGCTCTTCGGGGACCGTCCGAACGAAGTCTGAACTTTCATCAGCTGCCGTGGCAGATGAGACCCGAGGAGTGCCTTTTATCTGTGAGGGTCCCAGTTGAGCTCCGGAGCCTTCCTCTAGAGAGTCTAATTTAGGCTGTAATTCTTCTTGCGGAAGCTCCTCGTCGAACGCGATCATGTATCTTTCATCATCGCTCTCCTCCAGGTGTCCCATGCGACAAAAAGGCATATTATGAACGCCGAAATGTGCTGGATGGGCAGGGAACGGAACAGGATAACGTATCTCTACGCGCATGACTAGAAAGTCGCTGAAGAGCTCACTCTCTTCCGGCAGTAGCAGTCTCCTCTCGTTTCTAATCGGTAACGTCAGGAAAGGGTCGCGATATAGCGATGTACCAGATATATCAACTTCTTCTGGAGAGAAATTCTCATCTTCATCTTCACCTCCTCCTTCATTCACAACATCTTCTTTGATGCCTCTGCTTTCGTCCATGAGTACATCCTTCGGCGTATTGCGGGACGCTGGTATCTCCCGGAGCGCTCTGGAAGGATGACAAGTTCGGTCGTGGAGTGCTTGATGTAGCGAGTTCATTGCGGAGGGCGAAACTGAACAATTTTCCATCTTCAGACTCATCAAAACTCTCAAGACCCACGTAGTTGAGATGCTCCTCAGGTTCTTTTCTTTCAGGCGCCTGACACGAGGTTTCCTCACCGCCTGCCTCCAAGATAGGCCATCCTTCGCCAAGCAAACCACCTGTTCTTCGAGGCGGTCCAGTTCTGACACACTCATCTTTCCCTATGGCAGCTCAGAAACGTGAGAATGAATCCGATCTACTGGAGCCCTCCGAGGGTAGCGGCGGTACACACGGAAGGTTACATAGTCTGGCCCACGATTGGGGTCTTCAAGTCGGAGTAATATAATATTACTTCTTATCGGTAGCACTAAAGTTTGCTCAGGTGCGAGAGAGCCTTCGTCATCCTCTTCACTTGAACTTTCTTCACTCTTCTCTGTATCTATAAACCTGAGTCGCTCTTCATCCAAAACTTGTCATCGAAGAATAAGAGGGTCGTGTTATTAGTCGATGATATTGAGTTCCGCCACAAGTTCCTTGGCTTCCTGCTCTCGCAATGCGATTGAGGTGGGCTGCTCAGAAGCTGGGACTCCTCTTACACCCATCGTAGCCAGAGCATAGAGAGAAGTGTCTGGCTTGCCTACGGGTAGTGGTATGTCATTTTCTTCATCCTCCTCTCTTTCGCTGTCAGAAAAGGAGGATTTGGAAGCCGACGTGAAATCTTTGATGTGTGCCTGAACAGTGTCATCACCTAGCTCCTCTGGTGATGATGATCAAGTGGTAAGAAAGCTGAGTGTCCCTCAAACTGCATGAACACGTGCTAAGTGCTAAAGTCCGGACAGGCTTGGAGCGATTCCAAAGCCAGGCATCCAATGATTAAATGGAAAGGAGGATTCTCAACAACCAAGAAGTCAAGCGAAACTCGAAGTGTTCCGAAGACCACGGCGGTGTTCTGCAGGTTTCCTCGAACCAGGGACCTCGTACCGCCTGCACCGATTATTCTCCTGTCTGAAGGCTCTATTTCGAGGGAAGTCATATGGCTGAGGGCAGTGGACATCAGATTAGTGATGGCCTGTGAATCCAGCAATGCCTACGAAACCGTTCCATGCACGGCTACATTGACAACCTTTAGCGCCGGTGGGAAATCCGGAGGTTGAGCAAAACCAACCTTTTTCCCAATAAAGCTGCCAGATAGAATTCTTCAAAGATTCTTCTTCGCTTCGTCGGCATCAGTACGGGCCAACTGGCCAAAGGAAAACATCGAAGGGGCTTTCGAAAGTTCCTCGTAAACGTTGTACTTGCCGATGGCTTCTGGATTTTGATCGCCTTAGGGTTGGCCTTTGATTTCGCCGCCGCCGCCGCGTTATGCGGCTTGGAATTGGCTTTCGAGCTTTTGACTGGAGGCTTAGGGGCTGGTCCAGCGCATTTGTTCGGTGGTAACATCACTGGTGAGATACCCGATAGCGCATCCATACGTGGCTGCTTTGTTAAAGGGGCACCATCTGCATCTCTCTTTGTTGCAGTCACGACTTCTTCATCACCGAAGTCATTCACAACAACTGAATTTTTGTGTCATCGGCCTTGCTGAGAGCATTTCTTTCTTTCAAGGCCCTCTCAGCGATTGAATATGACTTCACGTTTTCAAATGACACATTGCGCTCTCCGTCGGCTTCAAGCTTCGAGCCACAAGTCACGGCGGAGTGTCCTATCCTTCCACAACGACCACAACGAGTGTTAAGGTCGGGGTTCAACTCACAAGGATTCGCGAAGTGATTCGGGTGCTGATAGTACGAACACGTCTGATCTTTGTCTTACCGAGGTCCACCATTTTGGTCTTTCTCAACGAAGAGGTGAAGTTCCGCCATCTGCTCAGCCAGTCGCTCAACTTTGCCTTCTAGTGGCGCTGCACTCAGGCGTACAGTCTTCGACTTCCCGGGCCTCTGCAGTGGTTGGTTAGGAGGCGGAAGCGCACTCAATGCTCCATAGAAACCCAGGGCTCTTCTTCCTGCAACGAAGGACTTGATGAGACGCTTGAGGGCTTCATAACTGTCAGCCCCGCGAAAATCAAAAATTAGGCCAGATCCGCATATTCCATAGCAAAATTGCGGAGAAGGCCAAATTTGGCTTTGTTATTGAATTCTGCCAACTCGAACCAGCCCTCTGTTCTCTTCAGGTACCCCAAAAGATCCCCGTATTCCTGAAGAGCAGTGACGGCACAACGGATCTGCTCCTTCGGTTCTTGAGCAGCCCCAAAGCGGTCGATGATGGCTGGCTTCACTCCCTCGTAATTATGAGCCTCGCTCGTCAGAGACCAATTCATGGTATAAGTGTCGTAGTAGAAGTCGAAAGCTTCTCCTTTCAAATAACCAAGAAGTTTCAGAGCCCTGTTAGCGTCATTAATGCCAGAAGTAGCAACATTCTCGAAATAGAACAGGAACTTCCTGATATCCTTGGAAGACCCGTTGAACGAGATAATAGCTTCACGCGGCACCGGGCTCTGATAGTAGCACAGTGTGGAAGTCATTTTTGCGGGTGAAAGACACGAGTGGTGACAGCTCAGAAGCAGAGACGAAGCACCAGAGAGTACCAGTCGTCCAGCTGTAGTCAACGGCAAATGTAGCGCTCCCCTGCCAAGAAATTTATTACTGGTAAGGAGAGATCAGCGGCACAGCGACCGAGAAATAGCGTAGTTTACAGCTGCGCGGAGACGACTGACACAAAGAGTGCGGAGAAGAATGCCCCAAGTCCGCAAGAACTGGGTGGTGCCTTTAAAGGAGTGACTTGGTCCCCGCGCGAGACCAGCCCGAGGTGCGGCAGCGCGACGAGCCGTAAAGTAACGCGTTGTACAGCGGAAGACCAAGCTACTTGCGGTTGGGGTGAGTGAGGAACGATTGAAAGCAGAGAGGAGCGGACTCCTCTGAAGGGTGGTGGAGGTGTGCCAAAGGAAGAATGTGTGACTTCGAAGAGATGGTCTGCCCCCTCCAGATTTTGGAGACCATCGCTCTTCCGGGATTGTTTTGTATGAAAGAAATGATCCATTGGATACTCTCAAATAATGCATGCTAGTCCAATTTCTAATCTACGGGTTCACTAGTTACAACTTGTAAACTTATGTCTTGTGTGGGGATCTTGATTTCTCCTTTCCACAACCACTGTTTCGATGCGGTCTGTAGTATAGTACGCCTGATCGAAGAGAGCTCTAATCCACCAGGTGGTGACGTCACGGGGCCAAAAAGCAAGTGTAGATGGTGTCTCACGTGGGGCCTTCCCTTGCATGGGCATCGATGGAACTATTTAGATTATTTTTATTGATTTGGAATTAATATTGACTAAGTAGTGTAGATATGTGGCCGGGGCGGTGCACCACAACTGCACCTCCCTGTGACCCACGTGGCACTGGGCCCGTGAGAGCCGGAGGGGCGGTTGGGAGTACTAGACCGCCGAGACGCCAACCTCCCACACCAAATGGTAAAGCCAAGCACCAACCAGGCTAAAGTATCACCAGCTCGGTTATACAGTCACCAATTCATAAGTCTAGTACTAGTACTCCTTTATTAGTTTTGCTGACCTCTAGGGTAGTACGCGCCTCCCGCCCACTAGTCTAGGCGTATTTATCACTTGGTCATCGTACACTATAGGCAAAGGTGAGTGCTGCAGACATAGTAGGTTTTACGTGTTTCAACCTACGCAGGGTCAAGCCCATCCGGGGCTCGGTCGGGTCAAAGCCATACCGAGGAAAGCAAACAAAATGCGATGGATCCTGGAACAAACCACCGCTGTATACATTGCACGTATTTGGGATAGAAATGTGGACCATGTGGTCTGCGTTGACGCTCAAAGATCTAAAGTTCTCGATGCAGTTGAGCGTTTTCCGATGTACCTCTCCTACGAAGCCTTATGCAGCAGTTTAGGAGGCACCGGAGAAGGTGTAAGGGTCATGGAACTTCGTCAACTCATCTTTGGTTGAAGTCTTAAGGAAGTCATGACAAAACGAGAGAGTACCGTCAGTCCGAAGTAAACCTTTCACCCATGGCCATAGATCATGCGGCTGAACTTGAGACCCTCTTGGAGTTCTGAAAGACAGGCTACTTGACCATTCCATTGCACATGACCTCGTTCAGCTTGCAAAACATTGCTATGTTTCTCTTCGTCAATGCGTCCGCTAGGTTCAGCACGCCTTGACGCCATTGCAGAACCGACATCTCTCCGGTTTCGACCGAATCTCTAAGCCTTGCCACAGTTGGTCGCAGACGATAGTCTTTGACTTCTTTAAGGGTTGTAATGGTGCAGTAGAGTTCATCCGAATCCGCATTCGAGACAAAAAGGAGACTCGTTTTCGCATCATAGAGTTCCTCTAGAGAGATGAATTGATTTCCGGATGATATCCCTCAGATGACCTTTATTAGAATACGAAACATGAAGATGTCTATTTGATCTCCTTAAGATATCCATATGATAAACGTAAACCATGCTCAGATGATGCATGAAGTATATCCGAATGATAACCGCCCGATACGCATATGATATACGAAGAAATGTTCATTGGATTTTGTGATGTCTAAATGATGCACAGCGGATTTCAGGACATACATAGGACATATCGTCGTGCATCATATGAATACCTTCGGAATAGTTTCTGTACATCCAAAGAACATGTGAAGGCCATCAATTAGGCGCATCCAACGGAGTATCACGGCATATCATTTGGATGTCCCGGATGCGCAGAAGATATCCAACTAGTGTCCTATATATGTCCTAATTTTTCATCCAATGGAAATCCATTGCGCATCACTTTATCTCTGTGGAATTCCAAAATTGCAGTGGACATCGAGGGGCCACGGTCAGCTTAGTGGGATGCCGCCAAGATCTCTCCGCCGATTGAACTGAAGGAGACTGTGGATGGCTTAGAACAATTCCAGTCGAATGCATGGAATATAAGATTCCCACCTTCCACCGGCATGGATAGTCCCGAGTCCTATCCCGTTTGTCCGTAAGATTTCTTAACTGGACTTGCATACGAGGACGCAAGGTATTGTGGAGCAGCCGTTGGCGAGAGAGGCATATCTCACCGAGACCTTGGTTGGCCATTATCAGGTCAGAACCCAACAACTTCGAACTCCTTTTTTGCAGGTAACTGGCAGCGAGGAGGCTTGGGATAGCACCCCATGACCTAAGAAGTTGAGGGCTCCGGTAATTCCAAGAAACGCGGTTCTCTCTTCCCCTATACATGGTGAATCGAAGCGCTTGCGGCCCTCCCTCGAAATGGATAATTTGGATATGCTCCTGAGATTCTCTTCCGTGTTGATAGAAATAGATTTATCATCCTTGCATTCAATTGCATTCGATTGAGGATGAGCTTCATAGAGGTATCGAACTTCTCAACCGTGAAGTGCTTGCTGATAGCAGCATAGAAGCTTTGAAGATCAGACAGGAGTCCGCCAAGTAGCATATCATCAACCACATTGGCCATCTTGAGCTTTATGGAGCAATCAGCGTAACGCAGAACTAAAAGCTGAGGGAGGCTAGGGACGATTTCGAAGTTTTGATGCAAGAGCCACTTCTCCAAAGCCAGTTGTTAAAGGCGTCCAGGCTCTACCAGACCGTAGGAGGGCGCTGGCAGCTTCCAAACATCACGTGATGTATCCCAGCTCTTTGGACGGATCATAAATATGTCCCGGTTCAGGTCACCGCCGTGCAAATATGCCTCTTATATATCAAGGGTGCCCAAAGAAAGTACAAGTGTGGCCGCGATTGACAGAACTGTTCGAATCACTGGAAATTGCGCTGCTGAGGAGTCCTTACAGATCCTATCTTTTTCGTTATCGCGGTTGCCCTGAGGAACCAGTCGACATTTTGAACGAAGTGCGTCATCCTGAGCGTCATTTTTTATGTGAAACAGATAGTGTGAAGTCAGGATGTTGGCCAACTTCCGAAGGGTCGATCGGTGAATCTCTTCATACCGACCTTTATATACAGCCTTTTTCTTAGCTATGGCCTTATCAACGACGCATCTTGAAAGGAATTCCGTCCTCGACTCCGATACTTGCTCCTTACCCACCACTTTAATGCAAATCTTGAAGATTTCCTGCTCCACCGAGCGTAGCTGTACCTTGGGCAACAGCTTGACCACAGCTGTGTCCCCAATATCCTTTTCAGTACCAGAAGGGTCATATGGAGCTCCAATGTCCCGTTCAGGAATGTAAATTACTTGAGGCTTATCTCCCGCCAGTAACTAACGTACGTTTAGATGGTATGACAAGAGAGTTAGTTCATCGTTTAGCAGAAACTCCACTGAAGTCTGGCATGGTGGGTCGGAGGTCTGATTTGCTAGGTTTCGTGGTTTCTCATCAATAGGAATATCCGCAGTGTTCTCTTCTGCTTCCGCAATCCCATGAGACAGTGGCGAAGTGCACCTCATTTGGTGCAGTTCAACCAGCAACGAGGAAGTTGGAACCAGGCGAACATCCTCGTATGCTGCTCTGATGCTGTGACCGTGATGGTTTTCATTCGAGGAGAGTAACAGGGAGTGGTTCTGCGCTTCTCGGACGAAGCCAACGTGCCAGGTACCAAATCTCTAACCTCGTCTGAAATAGTAGACCGCAGAACCTCTTGGGAACTGGGTTTTGGTTAGAACATGAGAGTCCCTTGTTCTTTCAACGGTCTAGATTGCACTCTTGACTACCTCCTCCTGGTAGGCTTCAAGGAGTTCCACATTCACTTTGGACTGTAGTACACCCATGAAACTAGGTGTGTAACCACGAACAAGCTCAAGGCGGCTCAGTTTACGACCTCCATACTGTGGTGCACTAGCGAAGAGCTAGAAGAGAGACGCACGCTGACACGTAGTTCAGGACGCGCCCACCTCTCGTGGTGGCTCAGCCTGCGAGAAACAGGTAGAAACATTGGTGAAAGACCAGAGGGAAACTCACAGAAAACGTGAGGAAAGGTGAGGAAAGGGGGAGGAAAGGGGTGGAAGAGGGATGATGAAGGAAGAGAAAGAAGAAGGAGTAGAGCGAAGAGGGGTTGATTGTATGGGTCGGAGTACAGGGAGACACTCGTAGCGAACGAGGACAGGGATACTCCAGAAAGAGAATGGCAGACCTGCGCGTAGAGCGATTGCGATGCGCCAACTAGCATGCGCTAGATGTAGACGCAAGGGAGAACTATGACGGTAACTACCTCACATCCCGGGGGTCGATGAGATCCAAGAAGGTGCTTGGGGGTTGAGGCTTGTGCCTCTCGCCCTCTTCACTGTTTAAGTAAAACTAAAGTTATGGGCGCGTGTACATCTGTGTAGTGCGCACGGCAATCATGATTGATTGTATATGATCCCATCAACAATTGAGAATTTTGTTCATAAACTGAGCAATGGGGGTGCCAGTGCACTACAGGTCCCCCTTCCCAAGATGCGCCCATCCCGGGCGCACTAACGAGGGCCTGTCAATTGAACATGGCGTAGAAATCAGCGAGAAAGCGCTGGAGATCTCTCGGTGAGGATAGCGAGTACGTTACATCGTTGAATCCGTGGATCGTACAAAATGTAACAATCTACGTTGCATAAATGGCAGCGATGCGCCCTGTGTATGGCGCGGAACTCTTCGAAAACAGCCTTGACAGGCTGAGGTTACTTGCAACGATAATTAAAAAATTTGGCGGAAATTACCTGCCCAAATGGCAGCAAAAACCGCGATTCAAAGATTGGTTGATATGTCGAGAACGCGGGCGTTTCAAGGGTTGTGAACCATTGCTTTTGAAGCGCCTCAGAGCGTGGCAGCGGATACCGAATCGGCAACTTAAAAAATTCGCCAAAAAATTGGCGCCGTGCCGCGCCAGTTCGCACGCCACGCGCGGCGCAGCCTGAAATCCGCATTTCAAAAAATTGCTGAAAATTACCCGCGTGCATCGCGCTGGCTGTACTGTGCCTGTCATACGTGGATAAATCAAAGTGTGGCTAGCCATGTCGCACAAGTGTCGCCACCGCCGCCGACGTATACGGATTATCGCGGATGGGATATCCGTTGTTGCTCCGCTGTTGCAAAGCCGTGAACGTGCGCTCTTCTCTCTTCGTGCATCCACGAGCGATATTGTTGCCATCATAAAAATGGATCCGTACTACGGTATTCCTGTCTCGGGGCTTCTATCGTCAGCCCCACAGTACCGTCTAGCTCACGGAACTATTCTCCCCACGCTTCGTGAGCTGGCAGGGAAAAACCCTCGGACTAATGCCGAGTTATTTGTTCGTCTCCCATGGTTCTACGCGCATGGTATACATGACCGCGACGCCATTTTGGCGTATGTGGATCATGCCGGTCTACTACCGGGAAGGCTGCCCATTCAGGCAGTGTTTTCTCGTGACTGGACGAGGCGTATCGTTGCTCAGCCAGACGCGCTGAACGTTCCGGGTCGACTGGAAACAAATCCCAGAGACTTCATAAATCTGGTATATAATCGCATCGGCCGCACTCCTTGCGGATTGCTCATCCTTGCCCGCCAAGATATGGACACCTGGGCGTATCGCACCGAAGGCGAGATCGCGTATGTAGACGCGCTTCGTGACGCCATCGTGAATGGTGACTTCCCTAGTGGATCTCGGCTTCAACCAGCAACACGAATGCTGCTGTGGAATTCTCCGATTCTTCCGGAGGACTTCGAGTCGCGTAGCGAATCCAACACCGCCAAACGTTACTGGGGTGGACTACGCTTCGAGCGCCATTGTCGTAACCGTACCGGTTGCTTCATCGCCTACCAGATGGTAAAGGTGAACGAGTTTCGTCGCGATAATCTCGACCGACGTTACGTCCGTGTTCCGAGTTGGTTCTCCGGGTATGAAGTCCCTCTCGATATGAGAGTTGAACTCCCACCCGTGGTTACCTACCAGGGATTTGAACTAGTCTAGAACCCAAGGTCTGGATTATGGGCACTCTTTCTTTCCGAGTGGGTTGCATTGGTTGCGAAAAGGTTCCTCTGGGACGGCCCTGATTGCGGGGAGCAATCCCTCGATGAGGAAGGCCTTTAGGCGACCCTCAGATAAGATTTTATCGCATCGGAGGTTCTTTGTCCACAATTGGTAGGCGAATTCCCGTTCACACACCGCTAAGCTCTGGTGGTGTGTGATGACGTCATGGTAGGCCTCCGATAGGACATCGTCCGTCGCGTAAACCTCAAGGAGGTAGGTAACAACCTCGGGGTAGGACGAGAGAAGTTCAGAACTCTTCTCGACCACGGCCCTGGATTCGCTAGTGATCTTGGCGGTTACTGTGGTCCCTAGCGCCTTGCTCCAGAAAGAAGCGAAACAGCCAGAGGCTGTTTCTTCGTGTACAAAATTCTGGTCACACGCATTCCGGAACGCGGCCAAGAACCGCAAGAGCAAAATTGGATCTTTGCCCGAGATCGTCAAGGGCATTTGCAGTTGCATGCGTTTCGCATGCTTCGCAACTGCGCGATCGACCGAAGCGTTGTAACGCCCGTTACGGTCATTCAAGCGATAGTGCTTGAAGCTAAGTACTTTAGAAATTTTCCCATTGTTGGGTCGAATGTGGCACAATTGCGAAATGTCCACTTCGGGGTCGAAGTCGTCCGAGTCGACCGCCTCTGACCTGTCTGAGTCAGACTGCAAGTCATCCGAGTCGGAAAAGCCACGACCCTTGCGGGATGACTTCCTCCTGTTCCGACGTCGGCTTGGGGACTTCCGGGTCCCACTTTATCACGACCCGCATGGGTATCGCGACCGGTACTCTTCTGCTTCCCTGAGGGGACTGCTCAAGTCGGGTCTATCAATATTGGGATCCCTGCTGGGTCTGGAATCTGCTTCATGTCCGGCAGGGATAGTGGTCGGTTGCCATACCGAAACGACCGACTGACGGTTGACAGTTTGTTCGTACCCAATGGGAGCGAGTTGGAGACGGCGCTATACCTCAGTGTGCACACTGGTGGCAATAGCGCCGTCCAGAATTCCGGTGACGGTCATCTTAGAAGCGACCCGCTGAACAAGGGTATCCAGCAGGCCCTCCATCTCAGCATAAACCCTGTGGGGAATACGGCGCTCGGCCTCGAGTGTCACCCTAGATTCCACGAGTGGCTTCAGAGCTATGAGTAGCTCTCCTGTAACGGTTGAACATCACTCTCTGCGGGTCGTTGCGAAGTCCCAACGAGGGTCTCCTGCGCTGTTGCCCTGGGCGTCTGCGGCTGCGGAGTTGCTTCTCGAGAGGCATGCTGGCGCATGGCCTCGAGACGGTTCCGAAAGTCGGTCGGGGAGGACTGACGGAGTATGCGCTCCGGGTCCTCCACACGTGGTAGAATCTCTCCATGGGTACTTCGGGTGCTTGGAGCCCCTGAACCGGGAGCAGGCAGCATTTCGTCAGGTCCGTTATCCCGATGGGGTGGAGCAGGAGCGGCGTGTTCATGAGAAGATCCCGGTGGGGTTGTCGTTTTGAACGGAGAACGTTGCTTTCCCACACTCACACTTTGCACAATCAAAGTGTAGCAAAGGCGTGGGAGTAAAAGAACGAAGGGGGTTGTACTGTAGCCAGCTGGGGGCAAGCGTCTCTTCGCTCGCGGTGAAGCGTTTTCTTGAAAAAGAAAAGACTTCAAAACCCAAAAACTGCAGTGTGTCGCTCCTCGGAGAGGAAACAACACGCGCAGTGATAGATATACTTTACTTGCAGAGATGTACCGCGCACTGGTATTGATTGCCAGTGCGTGTAGTGCAACTAATTGATTTCCTAACCACATGCTCAGCAAAGTGACTGCACTTGCGTAATGTCAAAACTGACTGCTCTTCATCTGAGTCACTCAAAAGCAAACGACTTACTCCCTCCATTTGCGCCATATCATCTCTGCAATACTCATAGAAATAACCTGATTGACGTAAAAGATAGTCCTGGAACAGACTACTTGCGAATGATCCACTGCTCGGCCACAATATCCAAGTGCCCACTCAGTAGAATGTTTCGAATCGTAGCCTGCTGCATGGACTTTGTCAAACCATCAGCAACATTGTGGGAGCTCCGGACGAAACCAATATCCGATATTATGTTCTGCTTGAAGCCCTCACGCGCAGCCGCGATGTCAAGCATCATGCGCTTCTCCGATGTTCTCGAACCTTTAGAGATGACATCAAATAAGGATTTGCTATCTGTAAAGAGCTGAACAGGAACCCTTTTGCACAACAATCGACTCAGTTCATCAGCGAGAGTAGCACAGTAGTCAAACAAATCACTAAAGGCTATGACTTCCCCGGCCATAGCTGAACGTGTGATCCTTCTAGATTTGTAAGACTTGAATTGAATTGGAATGATTGTACCCGTCTTGTCCCCAATGAAGCAAATATGCCCCAATTGTGAGGAGAGATCGACATTATTTGCAAATGATGAATCGGAAAACCCAATTACCTTGAGGCTGTTATGATCTAACGCCGGGAAGCGTAAGGCCATAGAGTTCGACTTAGCATATCGGACTGATTTGTTAAGCTGCTTAATGATCTTCACTCTCTCCTTGACAAACAGATCCTCTGTCACTTGCGCAAGTTGCGAAATCTCAAAGAGACAGTCAGGTCGTGTGTTTGATAGCCATGCGAGTCTCATACGCATAGATCTAAACTCTCTGAACGATGCTCCAATTTCCAATTCTTCCAACTTCTTTAAGTACTCGTGCTGGTCTTGAAGAACGATACCATTTTCATCTCTTGTCAGACGAAAACCAGTAAATGTGCAGGGTAGGTACTGATCTTCCGCCATGTCAAACTTCTGGGTTGTTCTTCTTGAAACGCTCTTAAAGTGATCATCCCCAGCTCTGACTAAGTCATCTACATATGCACCTGAAAGCCCTCTGAGTAGATCATTCTGCATCAGGGAGTACAAAGCAGGGTCAGACCGAAGTGGTGTCATTCCAAGATCTTGACGTGATGATCCTCCAGCGTCTTATACCATAAGTCCCCTGATTCACACAGCCCATACAGTGGTTTCAGTAACTGAAAACATTGTGCAGGATCCAGTTCGAATTCTGGTGCAGGGCTGGAAATGAAAACCTGTCTCCCGAGTGGTTCCGCGGATTGAAGGTATGCATGGCGGACATCTGAGGTCCATATATCAAACCCATGAACCATCGCAAGCCCAAGCAGAAGTCTAATCGATGATGGCTGCACTGTGGTGCTCGAATGTACCATCATGTGCTTTAGACGATCACGATGTCCACCGATGACATATCTTGCCTTGTACTTAACCAAACCATCCTCTGTAGATTTGATGGCCAGCACAAAACGTCCTGGAAGAATGTTGCCATCTGATGGAAGCTCTTCGCGCAGAATTATCTTAAAGGTGCCACGGTCCAATAGATTCTTAATCTCCTTTTTCTTCGCCGCAGTCATCTCCTTCGAGGTGGCCCTAGGATCGTCCTTGTCGATTATTTCTGTCAAATACATCGGACTGTCCACTGGATTCCTGAAGAAACTGAGACTCTTTCCCAAGTCGGAGAAGAACGACTGTGCAAGAGATTCAGGCTCATGATAGCGTTTGATTTGTGCCCAACCAAATGGCTTAGCAGGACCTACGACAACATCTCGCACATAGACCAATTTCTTAGCTTCATTTACGGCGTCAACAGTAAAGGGTCCAAGCCACTCGCCGATCCTGTTGTTAACAATTTTCTCTCTCCATACAAGGACACGATCACCCACCTGATAAGATTGATCGGCTGCAGCTGGAACTTTGTGCTTCAATGCACAATCCACTCGTAGCTTGGCCATACAACGCTGCATCTCACTTCGTGCAGTGCTGGCAATCTTCGCACGGCTAGCGAGAGTCGCACGCATGCTTGGGACCTCCGACCGCGTGTGCACAGGAGGGTATTCGCCGAACACAAGTGCAGAGGGCACTAGTCCTTCAGGTCCCAAAGTATCGTTCATGGCTTTCACCGATGCGGCTAATGCTACGTCTGGTTCCGTACTAAAGTTCTCAGCCATTATCTTTCTGTATGTTTGTCTCAATGGTTGATGGTACCTTTCTCCAATGCCAAGACTTGAGTGTGCTTCTATCCCAGTGCGATCAACTTCGATGTTAGACTCCGAGGCGATGTCTATGAACATTTGGCCAAAGGCACTACCTTGATCAACCAGCATACGATTCGGCAGTCCAGTGTAGATATAAGCCCAACAAAGAAGGAGTTTCTTCCAAATTGATTTGGTGGAGACACTCGGAAGAAATGCCGCAGCTGAGAAATGGGTTGATTCATCGACGATGTGTAGAATTGGTTTGCTGCCAATGTACATTATGTCAATGAACACTCTCTCGTTGAAGCGAACATGCTCGGCCCCAAAAGACACACGAAACCGTGTTGGTGCTGATTGAATTCTCTGACAGGGGTCGCATCGTTTCGATATATCTTTGAGCGTCGCAAGCGTCTCAGGTGTCGCATGTTCTGGACGTGCCTTTTTCAAGAGTCGAAACAGTTTCTCTGAAGCTGGATGGAAGAACTGACGATGAAGCTTCTGGAGCTGTGTTCTCGAGAAGTATACCGCAGCAGGGAAGTGAATGCTGGCGAATACATGACCACTTTCGCTCCGATGCAATGGAACAGACCAGTCGTCCACAAAATCATCCGTACCATCGTTCAGGGTGATACGCCTCCGTTTCGTAAGACGATTTGCCACAGTATCTGCTATCAACGATTCTGTGTCTAACACATCCATTCCAAGCAATGCCGGGATGTCGGCCTGAATGACGTCCATGATTACGGCGATTGGAGCGACATTAGTTGGTGTCTCTAACGTCAACGCGACCTTTCCAAGAGAGTCAAAGCATGCATCCGCAAATCTGAATCGTGTATGTGCTGGGAGTTTGCGAAGAGTAGGCAAACGGAGGTTCTTCTCTGCGAAGATACGTCGCAATTCCTTAATCCCAACAACAGACCTTGGTGCGCCGATGTCCACACAGAACCCGTTCAGTCTTGACCTGTTGCGTTGACGACTGAAATGAGCAACGCTTACATTCGAAACGTTGATGTCGACCACGTGGGTATTCTCTTTGCGCCTCGGGAGGGTAGTTCTATGGGACGCTACCCATCGCGCTGGGCGACGACGTTCAGGCTGAATTCCTCGTCGCCCTACTGAAAATCCTGCTTCGGAGGAGGGGCAGAAATGTGGTCGGAGCCGCGTAGAGTTGTAGAAAGATGATTGGTGAACCACTCTTGATCCGCCCTTTCGGTATCATCTTGTTCGGCATTCCATTTTCCTGATGTGAGTTCATCGAATAGGCGGACGTCTTCAGTGGCCACATCTGCGTCATCATGTCCTGCACTGACATCTTCGTTGGCTGCAGCGCTTTCTCCCTCCATGACCAGAACGAGGTCTGAAACGATGTGGACTGCTGATTCACCATTTCGAATGCGTTGCCGAACTTGGTTGCGGACAGCACCAGGCTGGCATCTGTGTCCAGGCTGCCATTTGGCATGGCATCTGTGACATTCGTTACGTCTTCTGCTCTCTTCAAAGGTCCTGGTATTGTCAGCAGTGTCGTGGGAAGTGGGTCTGTAGTCACGGCGCCCCGCATGCTTCCGGACATGCTTCGGATCGCGACCGTACCTTTGATACAGAGTATCATCCGTGGTCACAAGTGTTTCGGTCTTTCGAACAGATTCCTTTATCTCTTCTTCGAGCTGGAGACTTTCTCTTAAAGCCGTGATAAAACCATTAAAGGTGTACTTTGAGGTAACGATGTTGCTCATAGGCAACTTTGCCCACTCAATTCCAAGGACAGCATTACGTAGGTAGCCAATCTTGTGCGACTCCGAGCGGAAGTGGGAAGGGCACTGAGGTGCCAGTTCCTCAATTACGCTCACTATCTTGGTCAAGCCATCAGAAAACGTTGTGATCTCACTTTCCGACATAACCTTCTCTAAACGCAACGTCTTCAGCATTCCGTACACCTGCAACTGGCGGGCGTTACTGTTGTATTCAATTTTCATGAGCGTTGCCATATCTTCAAACGACATATCATCCCTAGCGTTGTTGAAGAAAAACGTACGAGCTGGGCCTTCGAGGATGTTCACGAAATAGTCCGCTTTCTGAGTCCGAGTGAGCCTGTGTTGGCGAGCACACACGTTGTAATCTCGCAATGTAAGCTCAATAGACTGCGTAATGTCACCAGTAAACCTATTGTCCTTGAAGTACTGGGAAACGTAGTTTGCCTTTCGCGTGTCCATCCCAGATGATCCACGATTCGCTTCGATGTCTTTATGAGGCTGACTCTCATCACCTGATATAGCTTCATTGACAGTACGTGAGTTCCCAGCACCATTACGACGAGACTGGACATTGCCGGAGAATGTGTTGTTCCCTGTGTGGGGCAATTGAGGCTCGACAAGAGCTTCTGCATTTTGCGGCTGGTCAGTAAAAGGTGTTAGGTGCTGGTTGTTCCTGAAAGACTCAGGTGCTGCTGCAAGCCTCGACGCAGAACGACTTCTACGGTAGAGGTCAACTCCAGATCGCATGGTGTCGAGTGACGCGTCCATAAAGTGCATGAACCACACATGGGTCAACAGAGAGCGATTGGCGGTCTCGCGGGATTCTAGATGCAACGACGTAATGAGCCCATCGGGGACGGCATCAAGGTCGTAAAGTGCAGCCACGTCTCGCACAAGTTGTACTGGAAACAAAGGAGCATCGAAGTAAGCTGGCTCTAAAGTGCTCTCTGGGGAGGGTAAGAAGCTCTTAAACGTAGCCTCCACTTCGGCCTTCCGACTAGCAGAGAGTGGTATGGTCGCTCCAGTTTCGTCGACGACAGGATACATGCTTAGAACGTAGTTCGCACAGTCTCGAAGTAGGCGACCTGTTTCCGTAGATGGCTCCACGATGTTTGCGGATCGATTAAGACGATCGTAACGTGCAACAATCTGAGCCCGAGTCGATGATGCTATACTGCTTTCCAGCTATACGTCTTGAAAACAAACGAATGATACCAACGCGCAGCGTCCAAGAATCCGGATTGTCGTTTTGAACGGAGCACGTTGCATTCCCACACTCACACTTTGCACAATCAAAGTGTAGCAAAGGCGTGGGAGTAAAAGAACGAAGGGGGTTGTACTGTAGCCAGCTGGGGGCAAGCGTCTCTTCGCTCGCGGTGAAGCGTTTTCTTGAAAAAGAAAAGACTTCAAAACCCAAAAACTGCAGTGTGTCGCTCCTCGGAGAGGAAACAACACGCGCAGTGATAGATATACTTTACTTGCAGAGATGTACCGCGCACTGGTATTGATTGCCAGTGCGTGTAGTGCAACTAATTGATTTCCTAACCACATGCTCAGCAAAGTGACTGCACTTGCGTAATGTCAAAACTGACTGCTCTTCATCTGAGTCACTCAAAAGCAAACGACTTAATCTCACGCGAGATGCTTCCTGCAGCTAGGTATCGACAGGGGTGGCCATAACGGTAGGCGGAAAGGAATTTTCGTCCGGCTTGCGACAAAATGAACCCAAATGCGGGCAAGTTCGATAGAAACCTAGAGGGAAAATGAGACGGCGCGGTGAAACCAAACGATCTGCGACGGGTCGGAAAGGCCCGAGAGGGAAGAAATGATTCGAAAGCGACGAGGCGAATCCCGTGAGGGTCTAATTAACAATAAAAAACCCGAGAGGGTTATTCTAGGTCGAGAGACCAGTTTCAGTACAGCCACAGGCCGTGACAACGTACTATGCCCTGATAAAGGAACAAATTGCACAACACCCAAGCGGGGACGAAGGAGCACTCAACGGACGCTAACAACGAGGCGCAAGATAGGCGCGCAGCACGGGTAGTGACCGAAGGATAACCCTTGTGGGAAACTAGAGGATGGAAGAATCGGCTAGAGGGTGCTTGAGGTTTACCACGATGAGCTCTGCCCGGCGGGAGATGCTTCAGTGCACCTCCCACGGGCACAAGCCATGTGTCGAAAATAATAAACTATCTACCTATAAGGGGGGTCCCGAAGGGCGACACGACAACTGTCACAACCCTACACGTGTGGGACCCCGAGGTGCACCCTGTGCAGACTAACTAAATAAACTAATACTATGCACCCGTGTGGGCGGTTCCTCTCACTGCACTACTCGCAGCATAGTCAATGGCTGTATTTGGAGTGTATCCACTACGATATGCAGGACATTCAACGAAAAAGTGAAGTTTCCGACAAACGAACAAGAACTTACCGAAGTAATGGCTGGATTTAAACGGTTGGCGGGCTTACCTTATTGCGTCGGTGTGATTGACGGCACACACATTCGATGGCTCGCATGCCCGGAAGACCAGTACTATGAGTACCGTTTTTACAAAGAATTTACAAGTTTCATAATATTTGCGGTTTGCGATGCCGCGAGAAGAGTAATATATGCGGACGTGGGGCTACCGGGCGTGTTGGGAGACAGTACAATATATGGACGGTCAGTGCTGAAGCGCAACATTGAGAGTGGAAAATGGTTGGGAGAGTCGGTTGTGAAGGATCTTTCGGTTTGGGGGCATACATGTGAGACCTTACCTTATGGGAGACTGCGCCTTTACGCTACAAGTACACAGGATGAAATCAAGCTCTGAAGCGGAAATGAAAGCGAATCCGCTACTGCGTGTGTGCGATAAACTTGCATCGACAACTCGAAAGCCAATTGAGTGTGCATTCGGGATATTCAAAAATCGATTCCCCATTCTTCGCACAGGTATCAATTTGCAGCACGAAGACACAATTGCTATTATGCTTATGGCTTGCATAATCTTGCATAATATGTCACTATCTGACACTGAACAGTACGACACAGAACTGCCAGACGATATTGAGAGCAACAGAGATGAAGTAACAGGAGAAAAAGTACAACGCCGTAAACAACGTGATGCACTTCTTTACTATATTCTCAGTAAAGAGTGAAGATTTCCACATTCTTACATCTTGTCAAGAAATTTTTCGAGCAGCAGACGCATCTTCGAGCTTTTCTCATTTCCATGATAATTTGACTATGGCCCTCTGATTGCTCAGTAGAATACTTTTCAAGGAACTCTTTCCCAGACGTCTAAGATTGCTAACAGATGCTGCTCAATGAGGCATCTTAAATTTCTTCGTCTGTATTACACATTGCAGGCAGCTCATGGCGTGCCTTTCCTGATTCGAGTTCATGCAGTTCCTCAAAGAAAGGCGATTTACTATAATAGATTTCATGGTCTTCATCACGGCCAGATTGTGAAAGCTTTTGTATGTAGGCTGTATAGTAATTGCCAAGCCCCACAAACTTTTTCTGCAAGGTCTAGAACGACCGTACAATGCAGTTTCCTTCTTTTGCAATTTTCATTGCTGTAGAAAAAACTTCCTTAACTGTCTTTCGTTGATGTTCACGAGAACCGTATCTAGCAGCTTCCATATTCTAAAGCAAGATCAGAACAGTGTCATGGTCATAATCTTGTATGGGACAGGTTGAATTGCCTATTTGACTTCTGCAGTAATTAATGCAGTTGCAACATTTTGATAATAGAAAATAGTATTTGGTGCCGCAGTAGAGAGCTGCAGAGAAGCCCAGACATGTTCAAGTACATATTTGGGTTGAAGAGGTGCATTGAAAGGCTATGGAGGAACAAAAACACCCTCATGAATATCGTTCGGGTGACAAGCTGCACTGTATTGTGTTAAATCAGTCGATAAATTATTTTTGGCGTAATTTATGGACAGTATTTTTTTACGGTCCATGGCAAGTATTAAGGTTGCTATAGCGTTTTCTTAAGCAGTAAAAACATTGTCGGACATCTTGTTAAATGAAGATTGTAGTTCTTTGTAGTTGTGGAAGCAAAGTGGAAAGGCGGTGGATCGGTGACGATCAGTGGAAAACGGATGTTGGAACAGGACTTTTTTGTATGCGTAGGATTTGTATTTTGGTGCCAAATGCATGCGTTTTGTGTCCCAAAATGTCTTCAAAGGTTTCCACATTTCTAGAAAATGTCCAATGTTTTTATGGAAAGATTGTGGACAAATCGAGAAACGCTCCGTGTCCACGGTACGTTTTGTCTGTCTTTATTTGGAAAGGCTCTAAGGGCGTCCCTACCCGTCCGCCCAAATCCCAAAAAATTTCTGCCATTTGTAGGTACGTGATTGGTCGTCCAAAGCTTCCCTTCACCGCAGGATAGTCTAGCCGAAACTGCCTGAATAGCAGATCGTCCCAAATCCTAACTACCATAGTCCCCGTTACCGAGCACCACAAATTCCAAAGCTTTGGAACTGACATACCACGTCATCCACATCTTCATCATCAAGTGACAGTAAAGATATGCATTATGCTTTAATGCTGATGCTTGCAAGTCTCACGTCTTGCAGCAAACGAGAAAAAATAGGTGGATACATGAAAGAGAGAAAAGGCAACCGTAATATACACCACATCAAAGGAGCACAACAAATTGATATCGACTACTTCTGTAGGCGAAAAGTTTTGCAACCTCTATTCACAGTACAAGAATTTGAAAGGAGATATATCGTGACTAAAACCACTTACGAAAAACTGCGAACCGCAATTTGCTCTACAGATGAATACTTCTTACAGCATGAAGATGCTGCAGTCAGAAAAGGGGCTACAACAGATCAGAAAATGACTGCTGCTCTGTTTCAGTTGAGCTCAGGTGTAGCTACTGACCATCTTGTTTATTATATCAGACTTCGTGAGTCAACTATATTGGAAGTAATGAAGAGGTTTTGTGGAACTGTTGTAAAATGTTGCAGAAAAAATACTTGTCAAGACCAACGGTGGAACAGATAAAACAAATAGAATCTGCTTATGCTCAGTTAAGATTTCCTGGTTGTATCTGGGCGTTCGATTGCTCCGGATGGGAATGGGCCAACTGTCCTGTTGGATGGCAAGGCCAATATACTGGAAAGAAGGGGAAGCCAATGCTTCGTATGGAGGTAGTTTGTGATGATAGACTGCCGATATGGCACGTTATGTTTAGTTCACCAGGTGCGAAGAATGATATTTATATTATGTCCTACAGTTCTTTATTCAACGATGTCAGAAACGTGAAGTGGCCACCTGTTGCTCCATCTGTCTGTATTGCTGGCACAGAAATAGACTGGTCGTACTACCTCACTGACCGCATATATCCTAGGTTCCGCATCTTTGTGAAGCCTCATCCAAACTCTCGCTCGAGCAAGGCCCGGCTCTATACATCCCGGAATAGTTCGGCTCGTAAGGCTGTTGAGCGCGTGTTTGCCGCGCTTTATGGACAGTTCGAAATTCTTGACCGTCCTGCCAGACTCGTTCAAGTTAAAGATTTGAATGATATTGTGCTGTGTTGCACAATTCTGCACAACATGATTGCTGAAGAGCGATCCTACAGCGGCACTGCAAAGTTCAGATTGGGACAAAATGAATTGCAAACCATTGAAACTTTATACGATACTACTGCTCACCTTAACTGTAGATATGAGCAAGTAGCGGTTTGGATATCTTTACTGGATCCAATTGAATGTTTGGAAGATCATCAGAAGTTACAACAGGCGTTAATAAGAAAGTTTGGAACTCACATGGCGATTCCGACCTTAACGACTCGACGATATCCTCCGAACAAAGTTTTCACTTCGACACTGAGCTCAGCTGGAGGAGGGTGAGCGCAGTGTCCGAATTGTTGTTGCTTAAGTCGGTTGGTATGTTCACACAAGGATATTCAATTCTTGCCTTCTTTGTAGTGTAAGTATCAGCCTCAGCGTTCTCCAGGCGATGCAGTAAACGGGTGCGCATGAGACGCTGTATTTTTGCTTTCTCTTCCTCAGATACCAAACAGCCAGCCCCAAGTACTTTCAGCGTCATCTCCCACTCAAGCTTTTCTCTCTGAAGAGCTATGTTCTCCCTCGCGACGCTTGCCTTTTCTTTCACAGAGTTCTCCAAAAGCTCCTTGATTCTCTTCATAGTATGCGCGTCACCCTCCTCGCCATCGCCCTCCGTTTTTCCGCTCTTCTCCTTCTTTATCTTTGAAGCTTTAGTTCCCAACGGACGTTCAATTTCGCATTGCCATTTTTCTCGGCTTCCTCAACCTACCCCCGCTTGCAACATTGTAGTCCGAGTGTTGAGGAAAGTGAACGGGGCCTTGAACTTGAAAGGCTTTTGTATGTGGTAATGCTGGTTGCTAGCGCAATCATACAAATGAGAAACAGACTGGCTGCCATCACTGTATAAAAGATCTGGGCATCGAAGAAATTCTTCATCTCCAGGATTCCCAGCTAGCGTCATGCTGATAACTCTGTCATAACAAGATTTGTATCGTGTACACTCAGCTCTAATCTTGTCGCAGGTCTTACGGCAGCCGTCTGATGAGCGCTCATACCACCTGCGGCTGTCTAGACTGCAACCAGTCTTCAGCAAGCGATAAGCATCTCTTGGCCTAGCTTTGTCTTTGATGAATATGGCACGTATGCGGGGACCATGCTCCGCTGCAGACATCCCCGACCCAATTGATAGATCGGTGGACGCTGTGGCAGCAGCGCGGACTAGGGCCATCGTCTCTTCTCTGTCCCACGCAATACGGCCTTTAGCTTGCGGTTGCGGTCCCTGTGCATGCATTTACCTTCCCCCGTTGCCATCTCGTCGCGTTCATTTTGACTTCCACCTGATGTCTCTTTTTGAGTGGCGCATTTACACCCTCCCCTCCAGAGCTATTCTTGACTTCAAGTAGAGCTGCTTTGTAATGAGCGCATATGAATGTGACATTCCTGTTTGCCTTGTTTACTACGTGTCCCTTCCCGCGAAATTCGAAGCAACCTGCGAGGACACATTCCTATCCATCCTCATTGCAAACAACCCCGGCGCGAATTGTTGTCAACTCATAGCTGCAGGAGCCTCGTAGTGGCAACGCCAACGATGTCGTGCAGAAGATGGTCCGTATCTGGGGAGCAATCTTTGCGGGATGGAGCACTTGGCGGCAGTTGCGGCGGCGGCTACACCGGAACTAGCCTCGGTAGCGAATTTGGAATTGCGTGGCCGTTTCAACAACAAAGTCGTGCTCGTGGCCAGAATATGTGCGGGGAAAAAATTACGTTGAGACATGGACGCTTGTGAGTGCAGATGGGACACAGAAATCATGGCCTGCTCTCGTCCCAGGACGGACAGCAAGGCCGGATTAGACACGGAAACAGCGAGGGCTTATCACTGTAGAGGCATTGAAATAAACAGGGCAGCAGGGTGAATGGAGAAGTGAGGCATAAGAGAAGGCACAAAGGGTGAGTCAGTGAAGCTTATGACCAGCGAGGAAATTCCGGAAATGAAGAAACTGGTGGAAGTTGAAAATAAGACGTCTGCGTTTTAGTAAAAGTAAATTAAGCGCTAACATATATTTCGCATAGAAACAGTGTGAAAATGTAATTTACAACAATTCAGTGACGTTTCGAGATACAAAAATGTGCACAATATAGTAGATGTCCAAAAGGACATTGACTTAGACAATCCCTTAAGTTTTATTTTATTGATAACTACAAAGTTATCACAAGATTACATCAAAGTTATCGTGTTAGGTTGTGTCGACAAGTTGGGTAACATCAATGTTTTCGCACCCGAGCTTCTGGGTTAAAAGTGGAGGCAGTCTTAGATACCTCACTTACCTGTTAATTTGATGAAGTTCTTTCATGAGCTCAACAATTTTAGGTCCTTAGATAAACCAAATGGAAAGCTCAAGAGTTACAAAACTGAAAACATTGCCCTTTTCTTGCAAACTTAACGGGGTGAGACTTTAAATATATTTTACTCAGCACTTTAAATTTATTAGCTTATACATACAAAACAGTTTCATAGACATATTCTAGCTTCAGTTCAAGTTTGAACCGAAATATAGTTCTACTTCCGTGTTCAAACAAAGTTGACAACAGTTATCAAACCCAACATAACACACCTCATGATGTGATGCACGACGTGTTAGTGAGAAGAATGATGTCATCAACTTGTACTGTAATTCAGATGTTTTAGATACTATATATCCCTAACGAAAGAGAAATGTGTGCCCTTAAGCTACAAGAGAAATTTGTACAAAGGGTTTCCTTACAGATATTACACCTTAATTCTGTTTTTTTATGAAATGTTTGCGCTTTTTGAAAGAGGACAAAATTGTAAATTACGTGTGTCAAATTTTTAGATATTTATGCTTTTCCCGCACTTCCAGGAGTGGGCGTAAGTAAGGCGGAGATTAACCCTTTTGGGACTGAATGCTGAAGTCTAGCGAGATAGCACTTAAGCGGTCACTCTTATTGGGCCATAACGAAGATTGTTGGATGTAAAGACGCCACTTGTTTGGTTTGCTTAAGTCTATCTCAATAGCATTAAGCACAACCCATCCAATTGGTTCCTAATCAGTCCTTTCTACATACAACCAATGAATGAAGCTGTTGTGGGACATTCCTTCCTCCAATAGAAATCCTTTATCCAACATCGTGGGTACTTTGCACATCCGAATTTCAGCCGGTGCTTCTCTGAGGATCACGATCTCAATCGGCACTTGTGATTTTGGGAATGATGGCGGCTTTCAAGACCAAACAGAAGACCCAGACTGATCGCGAAACCGACCATGAAACCGCCAGACAGACTGATCATGTAGTCTGTAACTATGTCGGTACGCCTGTCCGCATTCTACACACCAGTTTTTCAATCACCCATCCCATTACTTACTACGCTCTGCATTTCTTTTTTGTGACTACGAAACAGTATTACTCTCGTTCACTGAATTGAAGCTAGTGACAAACCCAGCATGGGGGAGGACGTAGTATCGTCAAACATTTTTAGCGCGCGAAGCGAACCGACAGCAACTTGTGACGACTAGGAGTATAACTTTGAAACTTTTGGGCAGTTATTCTGGGATTCATTTGACCGCAAAAAATTTCTTGTTACAGCTCTTCGAGCTGCGGAAGAACGAGAAGTATATGAACAAGTTCCATGTTGCGCGGAGTGGCGGAAACGCAGCAGCTTGTACTTAGCCAAAGAGACGCTTATTAGAAGATCGTATGCGCACAAGAAAGAGCTTGGATTGTTTCTTTTATTTCTGAACATATCGTTCTTAAATTGCCTTCGATTGTGGACGAGCGCTGAGCTAATGAAGCGCGGTAAGAGAACTAAACCGCTTCAAATGTACGAGCTAATGGCCTATTTTGGGCTGGAACTTGCAACGTCGGTGCATCGTTTGAGTAGACTCAAGGACTACTGGTGCTCTTCCGAGCTGCTCGGAACTACCTTCTTCAAGAAAGTAATGGGAAGTGAATCGTTTTCGTCCAATCGTGCAGTTTTACGAATGTATCCCGCGTACGATCATGATGTCGCTCTCTCAGATTCATTATGGCATAGCAGGCAATTGCTGGAGCACTATTTCAGAAACGCCGCTACACTAGATGTTCCAGTTGGAGTGAGCACACTCGATGAGAACACTGTGAGGTGTAAAGGCCGAACGCGTGCTCGCTCAAACATGAAGTCTAAACCTGTCAAGTTTGGAATTCGTTCTTACAGATTCGTCGGATGGTAGCACGCATATTTGCACAGTCTTCAAGACAATGGGTCCGGAAATCATTCCGGACAAAGCCCGGTCCAGAGATATACAAACGTGTTTCGAACTCTCCGTGGCGCAGTGCAGCAAAAGATAGATGGGAGCCTCGTAGCCAAATCTTCGCCATCTGCTCTCTGGTGCACACAGCTGCACATCAGACTCACTTGCATTCTACGCCAGTGACTGGGAGGTTGATTGTAATGGATAACTTCTACACTAGTCATGTTCTCGCGCGTCAACTCGAGAGTATTTCTGAGGGCGAGTGTAGAGTTCTCGGCACCGTCCGTTTCAACAACGTTGATGGGGTGAATCGTCAGGCACTGAAAGAGGCCATTGCAAATATCAAGAACGCTAGTAAAGGTAGCTGGTGCCTCGTCCAAGTGTTTGAAAGAATTGATGTACAAGACGCTCCTCCCCGTGTTGCGAAGAATGCTGGATTCATCGTCTTCAAGGACCGTGCGGTAGTAACGTTTTACACGAACTACTTAGCGGCTACAATTTCAGAACGCATTCATAGTCCTGATCATCATGCCATAAATTATGTGCACGGCTTGGCTTCATTAGAAAGGGGGACTAGTGACGAGGCAATGAGTCGTACGACATTTCACGTTCCTTCTGTGATAGTCGCATGTAACCTTTTCATGAATGGAGTTGACCGCTTTGATCAACTGAGATCCACATCAGCCACGTTGCGGAAGGAGAGAAGAGTTGCAATGAGCCTGCTTACTTTTGTGCTCGATGCCAGCATTATAAATGCTCACGCCCTGCTGAACGCAATTTCAAAAGAAGGTGAATCAATCATTGATGTGAAACATCGCATAATAGAGCAGCTTGTAGCTGAACATGTCGATTACAAGCAGCAGAAGGTGGTAGCCAGACCTCGTTCTCACAGCACCCAAAATCAAACGGCTCCCAGCATGACCGGTGCGATACAAGCTCACGATTTGCTCGAGGCGGAGGGTCGAAAGAGCTTTCTGTGCCTTCTTTGTACTCTTGATCTACACAAGGTGGAAAGTACACCACGTATTCGTGCCGCGAATGTCGAAAGGGATTCCACGTAAATTGTTTCGCATTTTACCATAACAAAGCAAGCTTACGCCACATACGCCGTGACGTCTACAAATCCATAGTCGCGGCTGATCGAATTCTATCGGGCAAAGGTCGCCGACGAAGGGGAAAAAGGTAAAAGCTACGTTGGTGACCACAAAGATACTCCACAAGAACTAAAATTATTCTTTCTTGAATTCCATGTGAGCCCCTGACGCATTGGGTCATATTGCCCGTATGGCCTCAAGAACACAATGTGGTATTTTTACTTCGTTATGTACGTTTAAAAATCCATAATGCTCTTAGTCGTACGTTTTGTAGGCTGTTTTATAAGCCAAGTTGTTGTTCTTGCTCGGTTTACCAAAGGCTGAATTTATGACTTCTGTTTTGCTGATGACAATCTTTCCTAGCTGCAGCCAATAGCAAGGGGTGCCACCGCATTTCACACACGCTACATCTTCGTTTGCAGTAGTTACTGTAGGGATTGTTGCGCAAAAATATGTCGGCTTTGGTTGGTCGATTTAGGTCAAGACGACGGGAGGAAATTGGAGAGATGAAACTACTACACGCTCTTTCGCACGATGTTTTGATTGTAAGCTAGGAGAAACAGATAAATTGGCCGCGGTTCCACATTGGGACGTGGTGAGATGTAGTGCTGCGCGCGGTTTGGAGCCTGTAAAATGGCCTTGTTGGTCCATCGTAGCGAGAAAGATAATGTTGAGTGATATGAGAGCCTCAGAGTGCAGGCGCGCGAATGAGGACAAAGATTGAGTGCAATAGCGCTCCGCTCAAAACATGTAAAATGCACAGCAGTACTCGATTGAAACTGGCGCTCAAGCGTGTTTATTTCAGAGCTGCTATCTAAATAACATAGCCAGCCATTTACTGCATTCTGATTGGCCTTCTTAAGTCTTATCTGAGTGGTACGTAAGAACTTTCAGTCCCAAAAGGGTTAAACGTAGTAGTGTGACATTGCGCATGGCGCCAGCGGCACTCAATAAGTGGGTGGGCGCGAACGAGAACTTTTGGGAGGCTAGTGCGGCAACGATGTGTGTGGTCTGTGCGTTGAAGGCGGTGTAAGGCGGTGCTTGATTTGACATAATGAGGTCGGTCGGCGTGCTGTGGGTGCGCTACTCAACGAAAAGGCCGGAGTAGATGTGACAAAGGTTGTAAGTGAAGTATATGAGCAGCTCAGTGTTAATATTGTTGAATGCATTAGTTGCGGTCACACGTTTAATCTCAAAGAGCTGCGTTGACATTTAAAGAACTGAGGTGGCAGCCACGGCGGCAGTATGGGCGAACACATGCAGCATGAGGAGCGCTGCAGAGCAGAACATATTGAATGGAAAGAGCTCAGAGAATTGGGGGACGGCGGCAGAGGCGAGAAGAACTGGATAAAGCACACCCATGCTATCGGAAGCGCGCCGGCCTGCGCTAGCGGCCATGGATGAGTCACGCCCTTGCAAGCGCGTCGGCCTGGGGTGGCAGCCATGGATGAGCGACGCCCTCGCAGACGCGCCTACTTGGGCCGGTGGCCGTAAAGGAGCCACGCCTTCGCAAGCGCGCCGGCCTGAGCCGGCGGCCAAAGAGGGGGCGCACGTCAACCGCAGACGTAGAGCAAGACGCAGCGGCACGCTGTGCGCTGACAGAGCTGCGGTTTCTTGTTTGGGTAGGCGACCCAAAATCCTTCCATTTCGGCTCAGCTCCTAATTTTTACGCAAGGGTTTGGGAAATACGTAGACGAGTGGGGTCCACAAGCTGTAGAGCGCGAAAAAGAGCTATTTTATCAATATATACGCTACTACCGTAGTAGCGTATATATTGCTGACAGTGCACAAGGAATTTTTCACGAAACAAACGAATATTGCCATTTTGGGTTGCCAAATTGGCATAGATCAGAAAGAAAGTGGGTACTTTTTTGGGGGATTCGTTATCAGTTAACCTTTTTTTCGACGAAAAAAATTGGTTTCCACTCAACTCATAGATATATGTTTAGATATGTCGTAGTGATATTGAAGTTGCCTAATGTGACTTCAAAGAACTAATCATAACAGTAAAAATACGCCGTACTAAACCGCGGTGTATACCAAGTTTGTCGCTATATAGCGGTGTTGAGTACGGCGTAGTAGGCGTAGTTTTGTTATTATGATATGTACTTTCGAATGAGAACCAAGTACTCTACTGGAAGCAGCGGGAAATAGGCCTTATTCGAAAAAAGCTAATTTATTAAAACCTTTTCTGATTGACAGCTTTTTCAGTATTTTCGAGTGTACATCCTCATCAATTTTGAAGAACGTTTTAAGACGCGTGTCAAAGCTTTACAGGGTACGTGTGGGAAATGTCCTTTGGGTGGCACGTGTCACAACGTGACATACTTTGCAGAGAGATATACATCGCCAAATCGGGCTTAGTAGCCTGAAACTTGGCGTTATTGCCAAGATGTGCACAACATATTCCAAATATATCAAGTCGGTGATATATGTACTTTTCTGCAAAGTTCGAGACGATTATATCTTTAGGTAGATGGACAACTCATGAGCTCTTTATGTTTTGAACATATTGATCATATTGCCGTCGACTTTGCCAAAGCCAACGTGATATTCATCTCAAAAGAGTATGACCTCTGGGAGCTGCGGGAAAATACGCTTTTAAGATATTCTACAAATATCTAGAAAAATGAAAAGGTGTGTGTCGTACTACTACCGTAAACACGAGGACGTTCAAGTTTCATCTATGCTAAAAAATTGATTGTTGATTGTATTCAAAAAAGGGTGACGACGTGCTAAATTCTGGACTGTGACGATGTACTGTACTCTCGTCAACTAACATTGTTTCCGCTCAGAGGTCATACTCTTTCGAGATGAATATCACGTTGGCTTTGGTAAAGTTGACGGCAATGTGATCAATATGTTAAAAACATATAAGGCTCATGAGCAGTATTGTAAAGATTGTATCTTAGCGTTTCAATCTAATGTTCTTTTCTTGCATGGCACATATGTTAAGAATGTAAAGATTTTTCAATGTGCTAACTTTGAGCCTGTGAAACGCACAAAATAAGAAATTATGACGGTTGTAAAATAGAGATATGTTCCGAAAAAAGTTAATATATGCTCCATACAAATTCACACCGTTACGTTGGCTGTTCGTATTATTTTCAAAAGTGCACTTCCAGTTAATCTTGTGTTATTGGTCTGCAAGTTTAGCTAAAATGAATCAAAATGTTGTCCATCTACCTAAAGATATAAGCGTCTCGAACTTTGCAGAAAAGTACATATATCACCAACTTGAAATATTCGGAATATGTTGTGCACATCTTGGCAATATCGCCACGTTTCAGGCTACTTAGCCCGAGTTGGCGATGTATATCTCTCTGCAAAGTATGTCACGTTGTGACACGTGCTACCCAAAGGACATTTCCCACACGTCACTTGTAAAGCTTTGAAACGCGTCTTAAAACGTTATTCAAAATTGATGAGGATGTACACTCAAAAATACTGCAAGAGCTGTCAATCAGAAAAGGTTTTAATAAATTAGCTTTTTTCGAGTAAGGTCTATTTCTCGCAGCTCCCTGAGCGCCAACAATGGTATATTAATCGGTGATCTGTACCCTTCGCATAGATTTTTGCCTAAAAATCCAAATACACGTGTCAGCAAATGTTGCCTCTGGAAGGCATCAAGGTACCCAGATTTTAGAGGTTTTTTTAGCGGGGTGCGATTTTAGGGGGTTTTGGGTGGGTACAGATTTGAAAAAGAACCCTGATTTTAGGGGCTTTTGCAGGGGTAGGGATTTTGTTTCATATTAGGGTTATAAGGTGGGTACAGGTTTCACTTAATGTTAGTTGACGAGAGTACAGTACATCGTGAGGGTTCAGAATTTAGCACGTTGTCACCCTTATTTGAATACAATGAACTATCAATATTTTAGCATAGATGAAACCTAAACCACTTCGTGTTTACGGTAGTAGTAAGACACACACCTTTTTATTTTTCTAGATATTTGTAGAATATCTCAAAAGCGTATTTTCCCGCAGCTCCCTAGAGCATTCTGTCGTCTAGCAAGATATTTTTCTTGGGGTCCTGACAGCACAAACATTCGATGATACAGACGTTCTATTTTTGGTGAAGGAGTATTATTGAGAATTTCAGATTTTCCGACATCTACAGCAATATTTTCGAACATCTTAGCTGCACACACCGTGCCACTGTAATGTCTCTGCCTCGCTGTAGGCAAAGATGTAGTAGATTACGAAACTTTTACAACAATTTACGACTACTGATTGGCGCAAAAATATATGTTTTTCACTATTTTGAAAGTTTTGCCATTTCCCGCTTTTCCCTGTCAAAAAATCGGACTATAGCTTACGCTATGGGTTTTGGGCAGACAGGTGGGGACGCCCTAAGCGGAAGAGCAGCTTGGAAGAGCAAAGGTGTCCAATCCAAATTGTTGAATATTTTTGAAAATATGAATTGTAATTGGGCTTTCAGACGCAAATTGTTCGATTCTCAGTGGCGAATCCATTGCACCGTCGACATCCGAAGAGGCCGGACGTACTTTTGATGGTGACAAAAGGATTGAACGGACTCAGAGCGCCGCAGGTCTGACAAGAGGCCGAGCTTCTATCGTACTCCATCCCTGGTGGACAGGTGCCACACTCGCCGGTCATTCTCATCGGTGCCATATCTCTGGGGCAAAGGTCCTCCCGACAAGAACTAGAGCCGGGGAGGGAGTACGTGAAGTTTGGACAATCTTCACATCTGTTGTTCTCTGTTACACCTCCACGACTGAACGTGTTTTCTGTGCATGCATCACAACGAAGCTGGTCTTCGTTGTAAAAGGTTCCGGGCGGGCAAGTACCGCACTGACCGTCCGACATTAACCCCTGGTTGATAGGACATTTCACGCATTCCGCCGATCCGGGCATGGAGAAGCTATCGCTAGCACATTTGAAACATCCTTCTGCAATCACGCTTTCCTGCGGTAAAAAGTGGCGGGCGGGGCAAGGGTCACATTCATATTGTGTACTGTTGTAGAATGTGCCCGCTCGACATGTTCCGCAACTACCATCGGCCATGACCACGGTTCCATCCGGACAGGGGATGTACGAGCATTCTGCGATGTCGAACTGAATTCCTAGTCCCCCGGGACAGAGCAGTTGCTCGAAAACTCCATCAGAGCCAAGTCGCTGTGGTGGTAAAGCATTTCTGATACATGCGGGTTCTTCGCCAATCCCGTTTGGTGTATGGAACTCGGGACAGAACCCACAACGAAATCTTTCGAGAAACGTGGATCCTTGTGGGCATGAAACGCATCTATCAGCGCCCGGAAGAGCATCCGTCCCCTCTGGACACGGAAGACATTCGGACTGCCCAAACATCGCGTTGAAAGTGCCTCTAAAACAATCAAGGCAGAGCTCTTGTCTGCCGACGAGTTCATCAGTCCTTTGAAATTTTCCCGGTGGACAAGGAACACATTCACCACTTTCCGGCGATCGAACGAATCCATCGATACAGTCGCATTGATTCTGAAACCGGCTTGCGGTTTCATTTTCTCCGCAGCGTCGGCATTCTGTTGATGAGTTTGACGCGCTCACAAGCCCTTCCTGACAGGGGATGCATGAAGTTTGATCGGCAAGCGGTTGAAAAGAACCCGCAATACAAGGCTCGCATTCCTCTCCGGCAGTTATGTAGTTTCCGGGCGGACACCACTGACCAGCAGTGGAACGACTGGATAATGCGATTAGCAAAAGGAAGAGAACATAGCGGAACGGCATTGTGTGTGCAGTAATCGCTTGAAGCTTGAGCGTATGGGAAGAAGAAGTTCTGATCCACGCCGAACATTCATTTCACCTTGATCAACTGAGAACGTGCCCTTAATCTGTCTGCCGTGAAAGCAGTGCCAAAGCGAATAGCAAATCATCCGATCTGGAATGACCGGACCGTCGTGGCATTGGCAATGCCAACGATGTATTTCTTCTGACTTTGTCTACGGAGGCATTTGACAAATCATCTTTTAGCGAAGAGAAATCAATGTAATCTACATTCATGGCTGTAACAACGATGCTTGGGTTCTGTGCAAGGCAGATGAAGACGCTCTACCTGTAACGAAACCTTGTCTGGAGCTTCTCTGGACCACGAATGCGGTAAGTAGCAGACATATTCTATTCCAGATCATGCCAAACGAAATGAAAACATCACTTGACAACCCAATGCTTGCGTTATGTTGCTGGATGCTCTAACAAAGGCTGTCTTGGTGAATTTCACACATTAATTTGAACTATTCTCATCGAATTACAAAGTCATTATAACTTTGAAATGAGGCAGATACGAGGGATAAGCTTATATTTCAGTGTTGGGGTATTTGAGCGAGCAAGCGAAGTTGTGCCGTAATTTTCTCTAACGTCGATGGTGTTACGGAAGTATCGAAGGAGTCCGGGATAATGACGAGTGGTAACCTACATCCTGAGTATAGCAGGCAGTATACCGAATTTTAAATAGACAAGGATCCATGAACCGACTCGTCGCTTAACTTACATCAAGACGAGAGACTATTGCTTCGATTAGTGTGGGGACTCCCGCTGTTGATGTCATCCCCGAATCTCAATGTCCGCAAATGCCAGCAAAGATTTCCTTACACCAGTTGTCCTCGTCAGCAATCCATCGCAGATATACAGCCGAGGAGCACAAGGAGCGTAAGGAAAACTCCACAAATGAAGTTTGAGAACAAATTGCACGCGTTCCTCCAGCTCCGTTCTCAGATTTGTAATCCGGGGCATCCCATTCGAGGCCAGTTGTCTACCGCTGCAGCTTGTTGAGCGGCTGTTCTCGAGCATCAAGCAATATGTGCGTTGAAGCCTTCTTCTTCCTGCTCATATGCCTTCTCACCTTCTCAGCCGCCGCGGCTCAATGCGGAGCAGGAAACTACATTGCCCCCGATGGAGCTTGCAAACCGTGTCCAGGGATATTCGCGCAACCACAATCTAACCAAACCGGCTGTGTTCCATGTCCCCCCAACTCACTTACCAGTCAAAATGGACTTTCATCCTGCAGGACGTGCATAAACCGAATGATACCAACCCGCGACTTCAGTTCGTGCATCTGTGATAGGGGAGACGATCGAAACGATGAAACAGGAGTATGTGAGCCCTGTCCAGCCGGAACGGATTGGTTCTTCCAAAGATTCGACTTCTTCTCCGGAGATCCTAATAGCTGTGTTCCATGCGGAACAAATATGGTTCAACCATTGACTGGGCAGCTGAACTGTAATCTATGCGCGGTGGATGAAACGAGCAACGAAGATAACACTGCTTGTATAAGATGCCCCGCTGGCCAGACTTCAAATCAGGACGGTTGTTTTGCGTGCCCCCCTGGAAATGATCCACGAGGTAACGATTGTGGGCTTTGCTCCCCAGGTACCTTTCGATCCGGAACCGACGGCACTAGATGCACTCCCTGTCCGCTGAATGGCTGGGCGGCAGCGGGACGGACTTTGTGTGTAATCTGTGAAGAAGGAACAGCGTTGATGGCTGATGGCACATGCGGTTCCTGTCCGCCTGGGACGCATTACCAACAAGCATCATTATCGTGCGTGAGCTGCTCTTTCAACAGGTTTATGGATGTTTGGAATATCCGCGAGGATTGCTTTGAATGTTCTGAGACTAGCTTCTCAGTGGAGGGCGCGATGGAGTGCACGAGTTGTGGGCCTGGTTCGTATCGGCAGAGCCTCACTCGTTCTTGTCTGAGTATGGAATGTCCTAGAGGTCAGATATTCAGCTTACGTAGGGGAGGATGTGTCTGAGCACGATGTGTCTGAGCACGATGTGTCTGAGCTCGAATAAGCAGAACCATGGAAATAAAGCGCTGGTTAAGAAAGATTTGACTATCTGCAGCTGGGTCCAACTGAAAGGGAGCGAACACTACCAAAGAACCGTGAACACGTCCTACGGGTACGAGTTCGATGCCTTCGTACACTACCATGTACATATCTGCTTCCTGCTTCGCACTCAAACATGCGTACGTAATGCACTAGCAGGGCGCGTAAGAACTTAATTCAGAGATCTAGTCGAGCATGAGCTCGTCTATGTGCAACACAATGAGGTTGGATAAAGTCTGGCCTTCTCCGATGGAGCGGAATGCCGTCTGATGCTCTATGGTAGTTGTAGATGTCTATCGATCTGTCTCACTACACCGTAAGGTAGAGGACATGTCATCACAGAGTGATCTCTGTCTCCTAGAGCGTGAGCTAAACGCCGATTACGGTGGTCAAGCGTGATATCGGCATGCAGCTCGACGTCTGTGTTGCACTATGATGACTCGGGCTATGCTGGGGAGCATCAATGTCCATGAGATGGTGTCCACGCGTGCCACGATATCGCTTTGCGTCACGAGCAAGTGCTGTACAGCACGCAAAAGAATCAGTGCCCACGTCATCAATTTGAACTCGAATTGAACCCAGTATTCAATACTATTGCCAATAGCTTTGAACGCTGGGTACGTGGGATACGTGGGGATGAAACTCTTGAAGCGCCACCATGTCCAAATCAAAATCCTCAATCTGGCGTTCGGATGGTGAAGTGATTCCACGTGTTTGGAAACGTGGAATGAAACTCCTGAAAAATCGTGAAAGAGACGAACGTTCGTCGTCATTCGGACGAAACGTCTCTGCTCGACCTATCTTAGCCAATGCATTATCGGAAGGGCCAACGACGGGTGCTCCCGACCTGGAGCGGAGATGGAAACTTTGGCAAAAGGTCCAAGAGGAGGAAAAAGTTGTGGAGGAGATTCTTAAGAGTATCACAAGACGTAGAGCTCCATGCCGATATCACGCTTGATCAGCTTGTAGCTCACCTGAAGCGTCCAAAGCTCGGTAACCAACTTCGTGTGCTTCTTGTGTGAGTCTGGGGCCCTGGGCTCGAACCCCAGCTCTGCTTTGCCCCCCTCCGGTTTGCCAAAATGCTTAAAAGTACTGAGAAGAGGCCCCACGTGAACGACCATGCAGCATTGCAGCTTCGAAATGAAATGAGAACAAAGCTTTGAAAACAGCTCTGATGCACCACTTCTGTTTGATTATGGGTGCGGAACAAGGTGAACGAATTTATGGAAACAATGGCGCAACTGGAGCCAATGAATGGATCCATGTATATATTACACAATAGCAAAACTCCTATTACCCTGGCAAAATGGGAAATCGGATCAAAATGCCGAGCAAATTCATCAAAATCAAATAATATACTAGCATCTACCGCATTTTTGGCTGTCTATTGGCAATGTTCGGTTTTTTTTCGGAACCTCCCGCTTATATATAGATTAGTGGAAAAGCTCTCAAACAAGCAACGATACAAGCATATTTTCAATTAAAAATATGCGCCGTGTCACACGGCGCATTATGCATGGTTTTCAGAGACAACCTTTAGAAAGGATCAACTTCTTCCAACAAATTAAAATTCAACTAAAAAAAAAAATATCTGCCAGCCCTTGATTCTGGCAGCATGCTTCATCTACATTCCACTAACACCCCTCTACAAACAAATTACGTATCCGTAACTGCCAACTTTTTGGAAGCATACAAGGCTTCCTCTTAATATTAAACAAAACATCACTAATCCATGGTTTCTAAAATCTACTTTTCATTTAAGAAAACCATGAAGTTTTCATAAGCTTAGCTCTATTATCTGACAGAAAGTTTAATATTTTTGACATTATATTCGTTTTACAGTATCCTTGCTAAAGTGCCTGAGACCTTACGAAAGTGAACCAAGACAATTCTTTTAATATTCTCTTCCGCTTTATTGTAATGTAGATCTTTTTCCAACTGTTTCTCGAAAAACCACAAAGGTTTTTATTGTCTATGTGTATCACAGCTCTCAAGAGCGATCTTTACTGTTTTGGTGAAAATGACAAAGTCTAACTTATATGTACACCTGAAGTGGAAGGTGATGGATGAACGATCGTCGAAGGCAGACTGCTTGCCGCCAGGGCTTTTGGTCTGCAGAACCACGGAAGCTACGCTTTTGGCGGCAAGCTGCTCCAGCATGATCCAAAGAGCTGCTCCCAAATTCCAATAAATTTTCTTCCTGGTTCCCGGAAACTCCATATTTTTCAGAGTTAGAACCTCGAAAAGTTTTAAATTTCTCTCCAAAGCTCCCATACTTTTGGAGAAAAATGCCACAGTTCCTTTGTGGAGATAGCTACAGCACCATGCAAATGCAGCAGCTATGCTGCTTAATAAAGTGTGATGTTCTGTAACAGAACATTCGCAGCTTTTTTATCTAACTTAAAAAAACATATTTTTAAAACATAAAAAGTTTGATTCTTGTTCTCTTTTTTCAACAAAAAAAGACATTTTAAGCGTTTGAGCCAAGGAGCTTTGCGCCCTTTTTGTTTGAGAAGATTTCTTCTCAAAGCGCTGATATACCTGGGGTTGTGGTTCCATCTTGATGGACTGGCGTCGGAAACAATATTTTAAGCAGAGTGACAATTGTTTAAACTTTATTCGGAGGGCAAAGCCTTTTCGTTGCTTTGATCATGATACCCCATTAGCCAACTTAATCGACGAGGAGGTCATTTTCCGGTTACTATCCCAGCCCTCTTAAAAGAGAGGAATGATATCGATATCACCTCCAGATGACGGAACTGTGTTTCCACCGGCATCGGCGGCAACGAGGTTGTCACCACTTTGGGACACCACAGTCAGCGTCATGCCATCCTGAGTTTGGAGGCGAGCAATGCGGATGAACGCAAACACCGTGGTGGGAATGAAGCTTGTGCCGAACGCTGTTAGTTCTCCTGAGATCTGCAGCTGCTGCTCCTGGACGTTGGACAGGATCTGCTGAGCGATACTGGACTGCGTGTTGTAGTTCTCACGCATCTCGAAGGACCTCTCCATCTCTTCACGGGTGACTTGGCGGTTGTTGAGATTGATTCCGAGCCATCCCAAGAACGGGATCCCAAAGCCACTGCGATAGTTCTCACGAAGGCGGCTGTACTCCTCCATCTCCGACACCGAGAGCGAGCTGGAAAACTCCTGGTCCAGGTTGGCCAACGTCTCGGCCTCGATAGCGTTGATGTTGAAGGAGAAGGTTAGCACTCCACTAGTTCCGCGTTGCACAGTGAGTCCGGCTTCGGAGGTTCGAGCGAATCCAGTATTAGAGCTGTTGACTGCCAACACGGCTTCTTCCTGCTGCTGACGAACGAGTGGTACCACGATGGTAGATTCCTGAATGTCCACGATGGGAAGGTCAATGATGGGATTGGACCGACGGAGGGCAGAAGACGACACAAGCGTCAGTAATGACATGGTTAAGAGACCCAGAATGGACTTGGCCGGTATCATCTTGAGAGTGTATGAAGGTTCTTTTGAACAGTAACTTTAAGGCTGTGAACAAATTATGTGAGACCGTTGACGTTCGATGAGGGCTTGAGAGTCTGTACCGGAGCTGCTTTTATACTAAAGTGAAGTATGACTGAAATGTTCTTCAAGATACATTGCTTCCTTTCAATGAGTTCTTGGAGAAGCTAGTATGGCAACAATCAGAATGAAAGCGCATCTGATTAGAGATTCGGGTATTGCGGTCCTCTTTGCTCATGTTGCCAGATGAATCATGAGAATCATCAATGAGCGTGACGCAATAAACATTATCGGAACGAGTTCTACGCGACAGAGATATGGGAATCTAGAAACAAACTGTAGCGTTGTTCTCACCAAATCCGAAATGAAAAGAACAAGAACTTCCTTGAGACTTTGATGCGGTCGTGTACATTTGGAATATGACACATAACGAGATTGGATTAAAAGTATGCCGCCACAAACTCAGCAGAACTTCATGTCTTCGTAAGCACAATTCTTTATGACGAAAGGCACTATATGAGTGGTGGAGCCTTCAACAATGGGTTCAGTGGTTTGAGGTGAGATGGTGAGCCAGTCTCATGCCGAAATGACGATGACCTGTGGAGGAAAGTGTATTTTTAATTTCCGTTAATCCTCTTCCTCCTTCTCCTCTCGATAGAGAACGTTAGCGTTAGCATGGTGCCTTAAATTTATTGTTGGGTCCAGCCCCATTCGATCATGACGCTGAAGTCAGTCATTGCATGAATTTCATTCTATGCATATCTATTTACATGGACTTCATAAGCGCGTAGAAATGCACCAACGGTGTCCTGTGAGACCTAGAAAATTTTCTGTAGCTTTCTTCTGCAGTGCTACCCAGGACTAACTGCGTACGACATGGTCCATTGTCACTGCCGTCCACAAATGTTCCCATTGCGCATTGCAGGCATTGCAAGCATTCTAACGGCATTCGTGATGGCGAGGTCGTCGAACAAGATGATATCTTTCCCTCAATTCTGGACGATCACGAAGTCTGTTACATCAGTATGCGATGGAGCTGTTATGGAGTTCATGCTAAAGGAATGTGGTCGAGGACGGTGTTGTATACTATGACACGTCATCCTTTGCCTGAGAGACGAAGAGGTCCATTACAGTGCAATTTGCGACACGTGGCCCCGTTATTGCGACTTGTGAAAGAACTTATGGGAGAAATAGTGCATATGCGCAGTGCTTCCTGAACGCCTCCTAAGGTATTCGTATGGACTCAAAGGAAGGCCAAGAATAAGAGAATTGATGTCAGGCTTTCGGTCGGGTGCTTATCATGAATTGCGGTAATACGACAGTCTACGAGTTAATGTATACGAACTTGACATTTTCTGCCCTAGAGAATGAGCGAGAAGAAGACAATGCAATGACGAATTTGTACAGTTCCCATGAACTCAAGAGCCGCGGAACTTCCATGAGGACAGGTCTTGTACGCAGTGGTAACATAAATTCATCACATATGTTGATAAATTGAAAGTGCTACGGCCTTGCAAGGAAAGATGGTAGAACATGTTCTCATCTTTGTAGGTCGAGAGCAGAAATGTGTCGCTAAATTGGAACAGAAACAGCTTACAACAGTTCGCTCTCAATCTATCCCGACCGTAAAAAGAAGGACGAACATTCTCCCTTTGCTTGTAGTAGTCGTCCGCTTGTCAACAACTCCGAATTGAAATACTTCTTCTCAGCAAAGGGAAGAACGGAAGCAATAGATAAACGCGAAGTCAAGGATAGACCACGCCGGTCGGTCAGACCGGCTTCAAGGTTCGCCTCAAAACGTCTAAACTATATACATGATGTAAATAGGTAAAGGAGTATCCACAAGTCAGTTGTACAATGTCCTTGGATTCATGCCGTTCAATCTCCATGCCAGAAACTGCACACCGTGGATATTTTCCGCTGGCGGTTGCTAAGAAAAGTTCGTGGTCTACAAAAGGTACCGTCGTAGGTCAAGGCCGAGGCCGAGGCCTTTCAGTAGCTTGGCAACAAAGGTGGAGGTGTGTTCTTGTCTTCTCATCAAATATTTGAAAACGCCTCCAATATCACAAATAGAATTGCGAATTGCATGAAACGAACGTCGTGCCAGTAGGTCTTCGCGTTGTCACACTGTTACAAAAGATAAACGTGTACTTCTGTTCATGTGTATGACGGGTGTACGGACAAAAACGAATGGAAGAGTCGAACTGGCAAAATGCCTTACATGGCTAACTACAGTTGCAACCAATAAACGTTTGTCTACCACGCCTTATCTCCAGGTTTCCTTTTGCAGAACTTGACTGGGTGATACACATGCCCCTAGTAGGTGCTCTTACTCTTTCTCTTCATCAGCTTTTTCTCACGACCTGAAAGATCCGCCGCGAAATGCAGTGCAGAATGCGCACAAATTCCGAGACCAGATTCATCGTCCCCTTCTACACATAAGATGCAGTCTCGGCGTTCGAAATCTGCTTCTTTCAACTTTTGCCCGTTATAATGATGGGACATGTCAAGACGAACAGATAGATTATTCATCGGGTCATTATTTAGCACTCGATGGGGTTGAAATTCAGGTTTCTCGCTGTGCCGTTCGCCAAGATGTTTTTCTCCTTTCTTTTCATGATCGGCAAAAGAGACTCTTTTAGACATTTCTTTGTTAAATTCTGTTTGACTCTTTGAAGTTCCCAGTTGCTGCGAAAGAATCGAAAACGAAATCAAATAGATCACATGTCTGCTTTATGGGTTAAGGATACTCCAGTGGCGGAAGTATTTTTAAAATTGAAATAATTTCTACCCGTTATGTATGAAAACACATAGCTCTAGTAATTACTAGAGTAATACGTTGGCGAAAGCATTTAATTCCAAGAAAATTTGGTTCATTTTGAGGGAACTGGAAGCTTTATGAGAGGAAGGTTTAAATTTAAGATCGATGTTAGACTTATTGTGCATGCCTCACGCATTCTTATTCATGATGTGCATATTACCTTGGTTATGAACCTGCATATTACCTTGGTTATGAAATCTTAAATGTAAATCTTAAAACAGATTCCTCGATATTTATTTTTATTTAGTTGGCTATATCCTAAACGTAATCCGGATACCCGAGTTCGCAGACATGAACAAACTTTTGCCGAGCACCTGAATTGATTGCTGGAGGACAACAATGCACGGTGATCGATTAGCAGTGAACGCAGCATGGATGAAGTTCCACGTAGAAAGCTCCGATGTCCAGCAATTCTTGAAATGTACAAAACTTTTCGGCAAAAGATATAAAGCAAAGTACAGTTCAAGGACAAACTGTGAAATATGTCATAAAATTCGCGCACGTCAGAGTTTCGAAATAGCTTGCGAGAAGTAATATCCAAGCTTGAAGCTCTGAGTAGTTGTAAGAACTTGGAGCTTCCTTTTTCGCCGTTGCCATTGGATTTCGAAACATAAGATTTTGGGAGAAGAGAAACTTACCGGTGAACCCGAATGTTTCTGGCTTCGTTGTGTGTGAACACATGTCACTTTCGCAGTTACTGTGATACACCTTTCCTCTTTCTTGAACGGATTGAAGGTAATGGAGCAACTGCTGAAGTGTGTGATTTGCTGCTTCTTCCAAACACGTTGTTGCTGTTGCTGTTGGGTGCGTGTCATTTATCCACCGGGTCAAACATTCCGGAAAAAATTGAACCAAACTTTTGGATTGTGGACATTATGTCCACTAATACGTCAAATGTTGGAAAATCGTTGCCACGGTCCAAGTTCTACGCAAATGCTGCACGCGACGCTGAGTTGGAAATCGTCCACAGTGGGCTACACACCTTCGCAACTGTGTCGTCAAGCAGCGAGTTCGTCTGCTGCAGGCTGCGTACAAAGAGTCGCCAACCTCAGATGCCACGCCCAGTCGTCGTCCACCGACCTCGTCAATCAACTACCCTCTCCTTCGAACCAGGCTTCTCATACTCAAAGCAACAACCGTCGTCGCCACCCACCGAGTCAAAATGGCTTCTGTTCGAAAGGAAGAACCGCAGGGGGCGCGGCAGAAGCCCGCACTCCAGCAGAATACTACGACTAACGACCATGAACAAGAACTGGAGGAAGAAGACCCCGTCATGAACTATCTCATGAACAAGAAGCAGGAAGAACCGTTTGACCATTGTCTCTGGTTCAGTCGCGGCATGCACCACGTTCGAATGCCCGGCGAACAACTGCACACCGCTGTCCAAGATGCAGAAAAGGATGAGTACATCGCCGTGCTTGGACATAATGGTAAATGGAAGTGGTTGTTCCACCGTGTACGACGCGTACTTAGCCGCGCCGCTCCTGGTCCGAAGACAATGATGACGTATGGGAATCGTGGGGAGCTGGCAGTGAATGGGAGAGTACCTCACGCACATCTTTGCATCATCAAGAGGGAAAAGGGTCGACCGAAGCGGATGGATACAATGAGTCTCACTGAGGCACTTGTGTGGTGTGATGAGAACCAACTAGCTGCTTATTTGGAGTGTTGCAACGCCGATGATTTACCCTTCTACAAGGCGAGAGGTTTCAAAGTGGTGCAGATGATCCAAAGTGCTGACGATGTTTGCTCACAACTGCACTCGCTTTGGAGGATGCCGCGGCGCGTGGCATGAAGGAGAACTGAGCGTATTAGCCGTTCTGACATGCTCCCGAACACTGTGTGTGTTGAGACGGTGTACATTGCCCATTTTGTATGTTTTCTACTCTTTTTTTGCATTCCTAACTAATTGAATATGTAGAATTGATGATGTAAACCTAAGGCATTTGTATTTACGAGTTCGTCTCAGAAGCTGGTCGAAGCCATATACTTCTCAACGCCCCATCGACGAATACCTTAACATGCATAGAAGGATACCCAGTTGAACCTCACGCCCACGTCAGTTGGTCAGTCTGATGTCCCATCATAATTTACACAAGAATAGTTCTCGAATGATGTTTCTCAATGCTGTATGAGCTGCTTCCACAAATGCACCAAACACTACCTATTCAGTGGAGAAGAACCGCTCCTCCTCGAAGCAGGGGCGTATTGGTGACTAATTGGAGTCAGGGGCCTAAAGTCAAGAAGTCGGGCGAATTTGGCTGTAGTCGCCCCTGTGGTAGTCAGTGGTAGTCATCAGGCAAGCACTTGCCAAGCACATGAATTGTTTAGTTTGTATAAGTAACTCACTGTTCTAAAATCTTGTTTGCCACCTTAAGAACAGTTCTACAAAACGCTGATGCCCTTGCATGGAGCAAAGAGCTTCGATGCTGACAGGGTGATTGTACCTCAGAATGAACAAAAGACCTTATAATCTCCGTCATTTCTAAAGTTCCAGACAATAGAGACTGCCTTTGATGCCCTTCTATGCGACCTAGGTCGCAGAAACTGGTCTGATGAACTCTTCCGGGAGTTCTAGACGGTTTGACTACTTTTATGACCACAGTTCAGATCTAAGAAGTCACGGAGTCATAGTCATTTCAAAACTGGCCGTAGTCAGCCAGTCATCAATTCGGACCTGCGTTGAAGACAGGTCTCGAAAATGGCCAACTCCCATCTCACCACCGACGGTTACTGTCAAGGAATTGCATGTACGATATTTCCAGAGAGTGAACACATATAATAACAAAATGATAATAACTATATAATAATTGCAAAGCTCCTACTGACGTGGATACTCAGAGATACTCCGCAATCAACTCAAATTGTGAAGCCAATTATAGCTAAAATATAGTAAATATTACCAGTAATAGAAGTTCTAGTAATCTTCTTGCGTTGTTGGTACGCTGACGAAAAGTGCGCGCTTATTTATAGAACCATCTCTTTCTTATCAAACAATTAGTCATTATCTAAAAACATTTTTTAAAAATATGCGCTGTCTCACAAGGCGCATTTAAAGCATTTTTTGGAAGATTGCTTGCATGGGATCACTGCCAATCTAACAAATGAGTACCTGAAGAAAATCAAGTCCTTTCATGCATAGATTTTAAAAGGATGTCTCAGGTTATATCCAAAAATGAAGTTGTTTTACACGAGTTTGCACGAAATCTCTCCTATTCTCTCTAAATCAGAGGAAACAAATATCTAAGCATAACTGTATAAAGTTTGTAAAACAGCTATAAAAAGAACATTTTTTGGCTATGTTTTGTTTTTGTTTGTAGTGTTTTTAAGATAAAATACTTTATGCGTCGTAGGCAGTCATTTTTTATTTCGTCAATGTTTTCTTGTAGTATTTTATCTTACTAAAATATTAATAGATATAAAATAAATATTTTTTCTACACAGAAAATAAGCAACAATGGCGATGACAAAAACATATTTTTTAGAGAAAGATTACTATCTTCAACAACTTTTCCGTGTATTAAAATTGTATTTCTGGAGGAGCTTTGCGTCTTCTAATCTAGGAATTTTTCTTCTCAAAGCGCTGATAACCAATAATTGCAAATTCAATTATTGCACCTTATAAATTTGTAAAAAGCATGTCAAAGTATCTCTAAAAGGTTAAAATGTGTGAGACATGCACAACAAATCCAATTTCAGTTTTAAATTTACTTTCGTCCTCTCATAAAGCTTTTATTGTCAGGGGCGTATTTGTGACTGACTAAATTTTAATTTCACTTAGTCATTAGTTACAACGTAAATCAATTAGTTAGTCATGTTAATTATAAAGAGATTTGAAATATTATTTTAGCTCACTAGTATTAACCAGGGACGCCAATGCGTCTACGAAAGCATCTCTAGCCCGTTTATCAAGATTTTGGACCCCATATATCCTAACCAAACGTAACAACGCCGGTGGTGACACAACACAAAAAATACCGAAAGGCACTGGCTTAATCGGCGCAAAATATTACGGTAGTTCAGCGATAAACGCAATGGCCAAACAACAAGACTGAAGCAACACGGACTTTCTCAATGTTCACAACAAACGCAACGACTGACGACGAACACTCGGACTTAGTAGCTATTAGATTCACCCACGTCCCAAGTTCGTAGGTGGAACAGCTTCAGTACGATGAAAACCGTTTCAGTCTGCACAAAAGCCCGACGAATGTCGACACACTACTACTGTAGGGAGGTGCAAGAGACCGAGCTTCCCGTAGAGAGAAAGAAAAGAGCGGAGAAGGTTGATGGCAGAGAAGTACAAGACCCTGCCAAAGAGAAGCGAGCATGCCAAAGAAGAGGGTAGAAGATAGAGATGGAGAGGGATGAGAGAGAGTTGGGGGGTCGTCGTGAGAGAGAAAGTGGTCTGCCCGAGTCGAGTCGGCCGTGAGCGCTCAAACTCGGGGGTTTATATATAGAATTGCGATGCTTCGTATACCATAAGTCGTAGCCTGATTATGTTCCAACAAATGACCTAGCCTGCTCACTATATCTACGGTTAAGAGTGATGTCAACTTACGACTTCCCGTTATGTTGTTTTATTATTAGCCCTTGGTGATTTGGCGTGATGACCGTATTAGGGCGGTCTCCGGATGAACCGTAATAATTACATTACATGTTATGGGGGTTCAAACCCGCATCTCCCTGCGTCTAGTTACGGTCGTCCTACCCTCTCGGTATCCCTGAGGAACATCTGTCGTTGATGTCAGGACCTGCAAGTCATACGGAGGAGGTATCAGACTAGATTTCGAAGTGATCCGACTCTGTATAGAGTTTAGCCGTGGTTACGGAACCCCGCGCATCCCTGTTGGTGGATCTCGCCCCGCTCTGGGCACCGTGTCGATGAGGCCCCTACCCGTCGCGTGTGGGTGTTTGTTGTTGTTTTGTGTTGCTTTTCCTCTCGGGACTACACCTGTCATTGGTCACGTCGCATCGTTGCGGATACCACCCCACCTCTGGAGTTTCTCATCCTTCCCTTACGACTGTACCTGGCACCTGTGTAGGTATGGCCAGTGCCACTTCGGTCTTACACCCGAGTGACGGTGATACAGAGGGCTCTGCGACTGGTCTACCATCTCGCAAGAGAGCGAACCTTCGGACAGTCTGGTGGGTTTTCACTCTTCCGAGTTTGCCCCACAAGTTGTAGAGCCAGAAAAATGGCCAAAACTGCACATTACAAACCAATATGTTTTCCTTTGTTTAGGTACCTCTCTGAATCGTGAAACGTAAGACAAGGGTTCATTTGGAACAATCTTCAGCGCCATATTTATGACTACTTTTTTTGCCAAGTTATGTTCATTGACTGACTATTCTGGCAAACGGTGTATTCATTATCTTATTGGTTGAATACTTTTTTGGCGGTCTGACTACTAGAATTGGAAATTTTGTGACTATTTGACTATTTATTCGGCTATTTTGGTAGTCACAAATACGCCCCTGAAAATCTCCCGCCATTTCTATTCAGACCAAAACACCTTCTTCCGTATTAAACTTTAGGCCGAACGTACTACTAGCTACCCCGGTGTAACGCATTGAGGTATATTGGCGCCATTCCTTATAAACCTGTAGTGCTCCATATCACTGATCACTTCAATAACCATGTCTACACGCTTTCATTCCACCACTGTCCTCCTCAATATGCCGTTCTCAATGCGGCAACACACAGTCAATTATAAAAAGCGAATTGTAAAGCAGTCTTAAGATAATGTTATTTGGACAGAAGTCGTGCAGCTTGTACAAAAAGGTCGTGGTGTGCGCGGTGTCTTACGCGCCACAAACGTCAGCTGCTCAACCTTCAATAAAATTAAAAAAGCGATGAATGACAAATACCGGACGCGTGACAGAATTGTTAATGCTTTAATAAGCTCACGTCGACCATTGACGATCACGTTCAAAGAGCGTTCAATGACAAACCAGAGACTTATTTTTGTTGTCGTTTTGAATATGAAATGTATGAGATTCTTTTCACATGGTCGGACGATTTGATACTCTGGACGGCAGAGGAGTAAACTCTTTCTGTGTTACGCGCCGACGACCTCTTGCGAGGCGAGCGCAGAGAAGGCGCGCCACGTTTGTGAAGGCGTTGCGTTGACGCACGGTGGCGCCGCCCGTCCCGGCGCCTTGCACCAAATAAAATGCACGACCGTTGTGGAAAGTGCCTGACTCGCCGACAGTCAAGCAGTGCACGTTACGGATCCGTTCCGCTCGCCGTGCGCTTCTAAGTTCTACATGGTAACATTCGCTGGGTTCTGAGCACCGCGCCGCGACTTTCTCAACTTCTACCGCACTACACGTTGCGGTCTCTGACACGCGCCACCAGCGCTTTCTTCTTTTGCTTCTCGCGTTTCAGCTCGCGCTGCGCACCGACGCTTTCGACACTGCTATACTTTTTGCCGCCATTTACTACTGATATTGCGGCGGCGGCGGCATTCATATTTCGTGTTGGTCAGCGCTTTGCGCTCCTCCGCAGTGCGATCGCAACGCGCAACGACCGCGACGCCAAGCAGGGTCCGCCTGTTTCCGGTAATGCTAGGCCTCTCGTCGTTGTGGTTTTCTCCAGATGGGTCCGCCGTACCTGAAGGTCGTGCTGGGCCTTGAAGGGATCGTACTTCGCGACGATATCGCGACTACGGATCTGACACCAGTGAGCAGTCTGATGTCCAGCGTTTGTGCTACCTTGCTCACACGCTCACGCCTCGGGTGGTAAGACTATTGTGCTACGGCAGTACGAGGCATCGTAATGGAAAGCTTCCTTTATCAATCTATGTTCGGGACACAAGCTTGGTAGTTCATTATTTACCGAGTCGGACACACTATGGTTGTAGAGCAAAACCCTGCGATAAACGCTATGGGGAATCTCCACTAGGATGTCCGAGTCCTACTCCCTATGAAGGATAGACTCAGCAGAAGAGCCCTCTGTCCGTACTCGAGTCGGGTGACAAGCCGGTTGTAAGACCGGAGACGGTGCCTCGATATACCTACAGAGGTGTAAACAAAGAAGGAATGAGTAACCGAAAGTGGTGAAGAAACCCAGAGAAAGGGGGGGAAAGAAAGGGAAAAGGACACGAGATCCGTCCAGGGAAACCCACTCGGAGCGGAGCAAGGCCCGTGCCAACCGGCGGAAACAGGGCCGAAAGCGGAGCGACACAGCACAGTGGTGCTGAAATGAACTCAATACTGGGGCGGAAACGATACCTAAACCAGGGGAAACAAACAGAAAGAATGTGCCTCACAGGGACACGCCGTGTACAAAACGGAACAAACAACAAACAGAAACAACATACAAAAACAACAATAACAACAGAAATATACCTGGTAGAGGTTTCTAGGTGATCCTGAGGGGATAGTGATGCAAGAACCACACGTGGTTACCGGCCCGAAGGGGTTGTAAACCTACGAAGGTTGCATGAACTAGAACCAAGCCTTGGTTTGAAGAAGGCGGCCTCACTTAGCCATTTACTTCGAGGCTCCAGGGTGCGATCACCCGAGCATATATACTACTACTACAGTGACGACAACTACGGTACACACCTCCCGAGGTCGGTACACGTGGACCACCCACTGTCAGGGTGCCAAGTACTTCCTAGCGGGGATGGCACAAATATCTACATGCCAGATCCACCACGTGGACTACTACTACAACTACCAATAGGTTCCAATATTAATTCCACCCAGCAAGGTTCAACAGAAACAACCAAGGATTCTCCCAAGTATTGGGGCCAAATTCCACATCACAATACACCTTCCCAAAGAGATTCCATCTCCTCAGAGCAATACAATTAGTGCCCAAGTAGGGGATGGCGTTGCTCCACAATGGTGGCTTCCTTCCACCTTTCACTCGGCACTGTCCACATCGTCTCTAGCGGGCATCAGGATCTGAAGAACTGGACCAAAGCAATCTGACCGCCCTTCGAAAGCCACAACTTCTAGTACGCATGGATCAGATCCAATGGCCACAACACCTATCTCAGATAAATACTCAGCACCATAAACGGAGTATTCATTCTGGATAAAATAGAGAGTCGCATGATTCTGAAAGATCAAGTTCACGACTTCATGTTTGTTCTGGGCGCTACGCGTTTGCGCGGTACAGCTCAGATGATGATTAATCCCACTGCGATCCACTGAATGTCAGCGTTAGCTGCAAGACGCAACCACGCCCGCGCGGACAATAACGCATGCTCCAAACTTAGGAGCCGCGTGACTTCGAGCGAAACACAAGTCTATTTTAACGCATCCATCACCACGTGCGGCAGAACGCTCTCAATTCCGAACCCCACCTCGTCCAAGCTACCACTTCGAAGACCAGCCTGAATCTCCGCGCTCGTACGAATTGGCACAATCTCAACCTCCGGCTCCTCCGGCTCCATCTGCGCACCTGCCGCTACCCTCACTACCGTGGGAAGTGTGGGAAACCGCTGTACCGGACCCGTTTGGACACCCGTCACCCTCCGCGGCACAGGAAACGCGACCTAAAAGTCCTCCTCTAGATGTATAAAACGTATTTGCAAGAGAGAGAGAGAGACGTCAACACCAACAAAAGTAAACAATTGTGCCAGGAACAACAAGAGCGTGTGTAGAGCAACTCGGAATCGCGTGTTAATCGGGTAGATGCTACTTATATAAGCAGGGGTGAGTATAGGAGGATCCACTCTCAATGTATGAGTGGGACCCAATTTTGGAGGTTACTTTTGGATGGCTTTTCCAGATTTTTACCTGTAATCAGGGGTGTCATTGCTGGCTGTTACCGCTGGGTAGACGCGCGTGTGACACAACCTTGTGTGTGCATAGTACGGGAGGATAATTGGTGCACCTGAGGTGCCTGACACTGGATTAGCCACGTGTACGGGCCCCTGCGGGAGTGCACCACGGGTACACAGTTAGTTAGCAATCCTACTTAGGTAAGCGTGATCTCGCGGACGCAATCGCCTTTGTAAAGCCAACCCGAGCCAGCCGTGTCGTAGACTTGACGTCAATTCACCGTAGCGAAATTATTAGAGGTTCCCCGAAGAATGAGAAGCCAGTCACCACCAAGAAACTGTATGGCTAGGAAGTCCAGTATCAGAAGGCCAAAGAAAAGAAAATCATGTTGAGAAAGGTCGATCACGAGACAGGGACTGTGCCATAAAATGCGTGCGATAATGTAGTGCAAGAGTAGAATTCAAAGTGAGACGAAGAGTGTATAGTCACACATGCTTGTCGTATGAGCGAGAGGAGAAATTTACAAGTGTGCTGAAGAAAATCAGCGTAGTCTCACGTGAGGTGCTGGACGCGACAGTAGAAACGCAAACGTAAGTTACCACACAATTAAAGGACCAGAAATCACGGGACCAGGTTCCACACCAATGTAGCTCGAAAGATTGAGTTTTGGTCCATCCAGAAGATTCAACCATCCGGAATGTAACAAGACGGTATCACCGTATGCCAACAACTTGTTGTCTGGAGGCGACAATTCTGTCTTCCTTGGTGTATGGGGTGTCTTCCGTCATGATGAGCTGTTTATAGAAAGTAGCCATGTCCAAGGAAACTCCTCGGGTGGCCAAAAGGCGGAAGCCTCTCACTGCTCAGTTTGGTAAGACAGATTGGCGTTAGAAAACTAGAAGCCTTAAAGCCGTTGTAGTGAACCCTCCGGATGCCAATGGGACCTAGCCCATCAATTCTGGAGCCCACGCCGATCCAGCTGTGGAGCATATCAACGTTAAAGGTAGGTCCACTCGGTCCAATTCCACTGGTGTTAAACTTGGTTCGGTGGCAGCAGTGTGATACTAAATAATCTGGAGAGGAAACCGGGCGCTTCAGCGTAGATGATGATGCCAAAGTTACAGGTGGTTCCCGGTTTGATGAGCTGTGAAGTGGCAAGTACAGTTTGCAAAGTAATGCCGTTTGCGACACTGATTTCGTCATTTGAACCGCACGAAGAGTGCGTCTAGTCCCTCAAATCATCAAAGCTTGGACATTTAGGGCATGCTTCAGCATGTGTCAATGAGCCCGAGCACGACAGAAGGAGAAGCAGTAGTATGGCGTCGCCTTGACACAGTTAGCTTGATTCAGAGAGATTCATCATGTGAAAGAGAACGGATGACTGCAGCAGTGAGCTTTCAGCGTAGGCCACGAACAATGTCTACCTTAGACTTGGTAGGGGCAAAACGGAAGAAGGGCGGTGCGAAAAGTGCATCACGTCATGAGGGTTCTATCGCTCTGCTGGTTATGCTTTTCCCAAGAAGCTTCAGAGCTCGATCAGCGTCCTCAATGCCAGAAGTAGCAACGTTCTTGAAGTAGAACAGGAACTTCCTGATATCCAGGAACATCCGTTGAATGACATAATAGCTTCACGCGGCACATGGACCTGCTGACGGTACCTTGTGGACATAAGTTTTATCTTAAATGAGGCGGGTGGTGACAAACCTAACAGAAAGCAGAAATACTGAAGGGTACCAACGAAGAATAAAAATGGGTTGTATTGCACAAGAAGAACAATCAAAGTAGCAATGGCAAAAGCTCACATCAACTCCAGACGAAGGCTTGAGTATTAAACGACTCAAGTCCGTGCCAAGCTTCAGACACGAACTCGGAAGGAATCAGGTAAAGGCCGTGTTAAACATCAGACACAGACTCGAAATGAAACGGCTGAAACCCGGGCCATACTTCAAATGCGAGTTCTATTCCAAACACGGAAAGTTCGCGCTAAACTCTACACAAGAGCTCGCAAATAATAAGCAGATATAATTAAAGCCAACTTCTGGATGTAGGCAAAAAGGAAGAAATAAAAGCAGAAACTTAAGGCAGAAACTACAAAGGGGTCAAGAGAGAAAAATTGTACATTGAGGGATGCGCATGGTACTAAAGAGAAGCCAAATGGAAAAATAAAGGCTATGGTTGACTAGCAGGTGTTTTGTTTTATGTGCATGTGTAATTCGTTGTTGATTTTCTAGAGGATTGAAAAAGTATCTTATTTAATGCCACATGGCTTATAAAGACGGCCATTATCATTGATTATACTTTTGTTGAGGATCAGAAATTGTATACACAATTTTAACGCTTTATAATTTTCAACGACCTTCAAGATTATTGTAGACAACCAATTGTCTTACTAATGCCTTAATACTTCCTTTTCTGAATCTGCTTGCCATTCATTCTTTTCTTAAAATTTGTTAGGAAGCTTCTCTAATTTACATATTAGTCCAAAGACTTCTAACCAAGTCATTCAGAAACATCTAAAAGCGTATGTGCTTCTTAAATGGAGAAATTGCACATCGACAACAAATAAAACGAGATTTGTAGTGCCTTCTAGAACATTCTACATAGTTTCAGGTATTTGTAGATCCTTAGAGAACATTCTAGAATGCCTTTGTAAATATTCTGTAATGGGAAGCATATGCGATTCACAGTATGAACGAAAAACAGGCGATTGCTCTTAGCAGGCGAGTAAGTTTGTCGTTCAATGTCAACCATTAACCCTTGTCAGATACATGGAAGAGATATCTTCCATGTAGGGTTTGTCCTGGAATAGGCTACATGGAAGAGCTCTTCCAACTGGAAGAGCTCGTCCATGTACCCTCTTTCAGCTCTTCCATGTTCAATACCGTCATAGAAGTAAGTAAAAGTAAAGTTTTTCTGCTCTTCTGCAGACGAGACGCCTTCAAGCAAAAGTGTTATTTTCTTTCCGTTTTGTTGCAAAACCACTCACACCAATAGTTTGCCACAAGTCTTTAGAAGTGACGGACACACTCTGGACTGTCTTGTAGCAAATAGAACAGCAATTTGTTAGCAAAAATGTGCTTAAAAATTCTTTTCTAGCAAGAATCATTGCAATTCTCTGACAAACGTTTAATATAGTAAGTGCTAGGGTGCAAAGAAGTGTGTATCTGACAGAAGTGTGGAGGCGGATTTGAGCCTCACCAACGTGAGGTGAGGGAGGCGGAACGTAAGCTGCGCGTTTGCATTCCATGCAAACGCAGCACTAGGGTTTTCTGTGTTTGTCTATTTACCAGACACTCATGCGTCTGCGACAGTAACACAATGGTTCTACTTGCGACATCGACACCCTAGCGCTCCTGGCGCATGCATAACTATGGTTTTCGCGTTCCGCGCCGTCGCCTAGCACGGCGACATTGTGTACTCTGTCTTCGGCCCCCGTCGCTGCCATCTATGGTCTATTCTGTAACCACCTGTTACAGTCGATTTCCTTCGTCGATCCTTCGCGCTATAGAAAGCGCCGCTCCCGCGCGCCACTGAAAGTGCGTGGGAAGCTCCGGCTGGCCGCGACCACTCGTCGCGTCATCTCTCGCCGCCACGCGCCAAGCTCACAGCCCTGCTGTTTCTGCACCATAATACTGTTGGTTCTCGTTGCCCAAACTGATGCTGCCACTGCTATTCTGCTATAGCCGCGACTGCCAACGTTCATTCACTGTACGGACTGGTGCTCTCTGTGTGGTGAAAACCCGGTGACGGGAGAACAACAGCCGCGTCGCGAAAGAGCACCGACAGGGGTGTTCAAACTTTGCTCCCTACAGTGGTAGGCGCAGTGACAGAACCCTCCGATAGGGCCAACACGAGCCGGGTGTAAATCCGGGTGGCCCCGATCTGGGCGTGCAGTCGGAGGTGAGGGGGGGGGGTAGAATCGGCGTAGGTATCCGGATGGTTCCGGCGAGCCACAGCGAGTGAAGGTACCCATTCTAACGGTATGGGACTACAAGAGATTTGCAAGCGAGCCGCACTGCGGAGCACTGACTCGAGATAACGGGAATAAGTCCCGAGACTACTGGGTCAAACCTACAATGTAGGGCAGAGTAGCGAAAGACGTAAGACGGAAATAAGGACAATAAAATAGATAACAAAAGTGCCGTGACGACGGATTAGTACTCCTCAGAGACGGAGGTTGGTTGATCGGTCCGGGACTGCGGCGGTATTCTCCACGATAGGGCTTGTGACCGTGCGCAAGCGGCAAGAAGATCAGAGCCAAAGGCCTCGTTGAGGTTTACTTCCCGTACAGTAGCGGGAAGTGCTGCCACTTATGTACGGCACTTGAAAACATCAATTGAAATATCTAACTACCCGGCAATGCCGGCCAATACACTACAGGTGTGCAACCGTGGCAGACTTGCCACGGCGCTCCCGCTATCGGGCCAACTTAGCACACGTGTGCAGAAATACTACCCTTCCTAGCCATACCCCAAATTAGGGCCACTACCACAGTAGCCTCTCATAACCTGAGGTGTCGAAGCCGGTAACGGATCAACAAACTATGAAAAGCACCTCGGTGCATCCCCACACAAGGGCGTTTTGCTCTACATCTTCCTCTTCTCAGGCTGAGACACCGACTCCGTCGGCTCGACACGCCTCACGATGGACGTATATAAGGAAGTCTCCCAAGACTGGTCGGCAGAGAACTGTTCGGAGCCACCAACACCTCTGGTGTCAGTAGCGAACCACGCCATCACGAGCCCTCCCGCGATGTCCAACGAAGCGAACGGCCCTCCGTCCTCGACGGCACGTATGCAAGCGTCCAACCCGCCGTACCGGTCTGTTCTCTTTCCGCTGTCAGCGGCTGCCTCTCAACCGGGCTGTTCCGGACAGGATCACGCTCCAGCTCAGGCTGGTCCCGCGCCCGTATGGGATTGGTTCAACGCCGAGATGCTAGCTACGCTGGGTGGGTGGCCTACCGCAGGCGCGTTACGCATCGGGGATCCGCACCAGCACAGTTTCCTTTTCGCCCAGGCTCCCTTGCTCGACGCCGAGGCCGTTCGGGATACCGAGCTCGTCGACTCGTACGCTGTCGACGGTCAACTCCCTGGTGGGCTTCCTGCTGACGTTACCCGTTCATGGGACTGGATCGCCCGCGTTGCGGTTATACCGAGTTACCTGTTTGTAGGTCGAAACGAGACGAGACAGTTCGCTCGCAATGAGATGGCCCGGATTGGGTACGCGCGACACTTCCGAGCTCCAAATGAACATCCGGTGCCGGCACAGTACCAGTATGACGTGGCACGTTACCGAACTTTCGGCAAGGTCAGCTACGGCGACCATCTAGCGATCGCGTTGGACGAAACTGACCGATATTCGGACACCGTTCAGCCGCAGCAGGAGTTGATCCTGTGGGCGCGGCCCATTCTTCGCGCCGAGTTCCGGTTCCTTCGCCGTCCTGGACGGTCTCAATTTCATGACGGCCTCCGATTCGAGAGGAAATGGCGTTCACGCTTCGGGGTACTGGTGCCGTACCAGTGCACGGAGGTGGAGCGCATCGCGCGTCACTCCCATACTGGGTGATACCTGCCGCTGCTGTCATTCTGGCCTGCGGTCGAAGTCCCACGAAGGTGTCACGTAGAACGACCGCCCTGCCTAACTTACATAGGCTCGTACTTCATGAACGATCCGCCTCGCGGTCTGTGGAGCATCCTGGCAACGGAATGCACCGTCCGCGTTGCGGCTTTTCTCCTCATCGAGGCATACGATTCGTACCGGGTTTGGTTCATCCCGGAGCTCATCCGGCAAGCGATCCGAGCGTTGGATATCTCCGAAGTGCTCGGCTCGCTCCGCAATGCGCGCGAAGCCACCGCGTTGGTGGACGTCATTGATCAGGTTGACTGGAATGAGGTGCCTGCTAGTCAGGTTTCTGACGGGGTTCGTCGGCAGTCGGACCGTTCTCCCGGACGGAACGTCAATGCCGGCGACTTCGTATACTTGGACCCGTGGATTTGGGAGATAATTGATCCCGCTGAGGCGGCTGGTCGCCGCCGAGAGGAGCGCCATATCCCAGATGGGCACCCGCGTGGGTTCGTATACCTCGATGATGACGGTGATGACCCTACTGAGGGAGGGAGCCCCATGGATGAGGGGAGCCCAGTAAGCGTGGAGGTTGTACCGGTGCCCGGAGCTATGGGCGACTACGACGAAGTCGTGGTTGTTGTCCCACCCGCTGTAGCGGCTCCCGATCCGACCAGCCCGTCGTCTCAGGACGTAGCATCCGCCGGGGGCGGCAGTTGCTCTCTCACTCCGCGAGCGGCGGTCATTCGCGACTTCCTCCGAAGCGTGGGAGTGGCCATTCCCGATACGGTGACCGACGAGTGGGAGTTGCAAGCGATAACGGCACAGCGCTTCTCCGGGGCTCCCGGTAGTGGGGGCACCCCAGATGCTGGGCCGTCCGGCGCGTAACTCCTCGGCTCGCGATCCCTGACGGGCTACGGTAGTCCGCGATAGGCCCCGATGATGAAGGGCAGAGTTAGAGGTAAACTTCTCCAGCCTTGCTGGCTTGGCTCACTCTTTTCGTCTTGTTCTCCCCCTTCTCAGTGGGCAATACCTCGTTTGAGGCTGTTGCGAATGGCCCACAAGAGGGGGGGGTAGCTTTTCCGCACAAGCGGGTGTAGCGATAAAACTTTTTAGTCTTCCTTCCAGTATCCTGGCTTCTTCTCCTTCTTCTTAGGCTTCGTTCTTCTTCATCTTCTTCTCCACTGTAAGTGGCCTCCGCATTTTGCGGCGTGTGTTCCCAGCTTGAAGCTGTCTGCATTGAGCGGCTTGTTCCGCCTAAGGGGGCTTATTGATCTCAACTTAACTTAGTTGCATCCGCTTGAAGCATCATATCCTTGCGTAATGCAATATTATCCGCATGAGGCGGTATATTCCGTCTGAGACGGCTGTGCTTAATTGAGTTGTAGGTGCTCAACCCCCTTGGGCCTTGTCCAGCCTAGCCGGTATCGGTGTCCGTGTGCGACGGTGGTACTGCAAGACCTTCGAGCGAGGCAAGTGCTCGATAGGCTCGTGCGTATCCTCTGAAGAGGCATAGCCGTACCAACGGACTCGATACGGTAGTTCCCCGTCAGGGGCGTAGCCGTGACTTACTAGACGGTCGATAACATATTCCTCATCGAGGACCTTCCGCTCAGGATGCGGCTTGGTCGAGGAATCCTCTTTCGAGGCGTCATCGCTCCTGTTCCCGTCGTGGGCATCGTCAAATGTAGGTGGCTTCCGTCCTGACGGCAACATATCCTGCACACCAGGCAAAGGCGACGTTGACCATGGTGTTTTTCTGACTGTCAGGTTCCCAGTTTCCTGGTTCTTCTTCCCATGCTGCTGGGCTGTAAACGGACTTCGTTCTTCCCGAATGGCGAGCTTCTGGCGTTCCGGCATAATCTCCCGTTGCGACGGTGAACGGTCCGCAACGCGGTGTGACAGCGAGTGGTGTTCTGGCGCATGCCGTGGCGACGGTTCGCCGCGCACTGCGGTTTGCGACAGCTGCGCCTTTGCATGGCTGTCAAGAGCCGATTCAAACTCGGAATTTTCTGAACCGGTTTTAGGCGGCGCCAGGCCCGTGGCTGGCACGTGCCCGGCTTTTGCACTGTAATCCTCGGTTGGAGGCGGATCTCCCACGGGGCTCGACACTTGGCGAGCCGTGCGCTCGTCGGCGGTGCTTGAGTGCTGTCCACTTTCTGTGGCTTGACTGCTTGCCACACTGGTGGTTAAGTACCTATTTTCGACGGCTTCGGCACTTGGTGCTGCACCAAAATCTCCCGAAGTCGGGTCTGCCGTAACAGCACGGTCTTTCTTCACTAACTTCTCTCCTTCCGGTCTTCCGGCTTCGATCGTCAACGGAGCGGCGTCCTTCTCCGAAGGCCTCAGCAAACCTGTGCGACTCTTCCGGCTTTCCGGCAACGAATCCCTTACCACATCGGTTCTGTGCTCCCGTTCTCGGGCCTGCGAACGTTGCTTCTCCTCTTGAGGCTTGCGCGGTACCTGCGCGTCGTCCTGTTCATTCCGGGTTTCCGGCTGCGAGTCGCGCGACGTCGTGCGCTCGTGCGAAACAGAAGCCTGCAAAGGCGATTCCGTCGACGATGGCGACAATGAAATCGAACGACTTACCTCCTCCCCCTCCTCAGTTGGAGCGTCGGGGGCGGTGGTGAGTATCCCTTCAGGGGCCAGTATCCGCGTGTGGACGTGGGCGGCAGGCGAGGCTGACTGGTAAGATTCCGGCTTGTCTGGTAAATCGGCAAATCTGCGATTAGGATGCGGCAATACCGACAACGAAGTGCGCTCTCCCGCTGTTGCGGCTTGTTCCACAGTAGGCGTAGTGCTGTCCGTCGTTGCCGGTTGCTTTTCCTGAGAAACAGGCTTAGACGCAGGCGTTACGCGATCCCGCGAAAACCGCTTGTGCTCCCCCTCGATATCGAGGACAACCGTTGTATCGGTAACAGAAATAACCCTGTAGGGGCCGTCCGCGATAGCAGAGAGCTTGTGCCTCTTCTCCTTTTCCGGGTTATAATACTCCTTCCGTAGGAAGGCGTGGTCACCTTCCTTGATCTGAGGGGCATTCTTTCGCACTCGTGCGTCGAAATTTTGCTTGTAGGCGGCTTGTGCCTTATCAATGTTTTGCCTAACGTTAGGAATAATGTTCTTTACCCAGTCCTTCGAGGCGTCCCGGTGTAGACGGGGCGAGGGAAACTTATCCAAAGTTGGCTGTGGCTCAATAGCCACCGAAGGTGGAACGCGTGATAGCACAAGCTCGAACGGCGAGATCTGAGTAGTGCGATGAACCTGCGTATTGTAGGCATATGTCACCACATCGGTGTATTGATCCCATTCCGACGGATGCTCGGGAACAAATGTCCGTAATGCATTGAGCATAGTGAGGTTAAAGCGTTCAACCTGCCCATTACTCTGGGGATGATATGTTGTCGTGAACCAGTTTTAGATCCGCAAGATGTGGCAGACGTCTTGAAAGACCTTATCCGCAAACTGCGGTCCACTATTCGATAACAAATCAATCGGCAGTCCGTAGACAAAAAACCAGCTTCTAGCGAAAGCTTGGGCGACCGCACTGGCGGTAACTTTCTTCAAAGGCACAGTCCGTACCAGCTTAGAAAAGCGGTTGGTGATCACCAGTAGAAACCTGTTTCCCTGACGGGCGCGAATAAACTCACCGAGCAAGTCAATAGCCACGAACTCCAGTGGAGCCCTGGCAGGAATAGTACCAACTTCTTGGAATACTTCCGCAATTTGACGCGGTTCTTCCCACAGTCAGAACATCCACGAACAGTGGCATACGCATCGAAGGCCATTGCTGGCCAGTAGAAATCCTTTCTCAAGGTGTAGTACAACTTCCTACCACCAGGGTGGGCTGACAACTTCGCATAATGCGACAAATGCAGTACTCGTGGCTGAAGAGTGTGCGGAACCACCATCTGTGGATTGTTTCCGACAGTTCGGATTAGAAATCCTTGGTTGTTCTCGACGAAAGGCAACTGAGCTCCATCGTTCAGACGGCTGCGGATCTCCGTACAAAAACGGTCAGTATGCTGCTCCCTGATGAGCTCTTCCGGCGTAATTGGTACGAAAGAGCCCGGTTCGGGTTGCGTGTCTGACACGGCTAACACAACGTCGTAGATGTCCCACCCTTCCGATTCTTCATGGGCATCGCTAGAGCCGTCTTCCGCGAGGAAGCAAGGTATCTCCAGTTCATGAACTGGCTCGGCTTCAGCCGCTGTTTCCAAGCGGGACAGTGCAACAGCCTGAGTGTTCAGGAGTCCTTTCTTGTAGCGGATTTCAAAGTCGAATTCCGACAGGCGAAGTCTCCACCGCATCAAGCGGCCAGATGGCTCTGCAATAGAGAGTAGCCAGCGCAAGGCCGAATGATCGGTATGAACGATACAATGAGTTCCCATCAGATAGGGCCGCAGTGTCTGTAGTACCCAGACAACTGCCAAGCACTCCTTCTCGGATACCTAGTAATTCCTCTCGTGAACGTTGAGGCTTCGTGACCAATAACCAATTGGAACTCGTTCGCCATCTTCGGTGGTCTGTAACAGAGCACAGCCAACTTGGTAATCACTAGCATCCGTGTCGATGGCATACGGCAAACCAGCCCTAGGTAGGGATAAAACCGGTGGCGATGTCACCGCGTTGATTAGAGACGAAAAAGCCGCCGCCTTGCGGTCGTCGAATGCTTCCAGTTGTACTGGCTGTCCCTTGCGAAGAAGCTCGTTCAGAGGTGATGCAATATCCGCAAAGTTCGGAATGAAGCGGCGATAAACGTTGCACAAGCCGAGAAAAGATCGGAGTTCAGTCTGCGTCCGTGGATGCCTAGCCTCTTTGAGGGATTTCACCCGAACTTCGTCGATAGATAGCCTTCCAGGACGGATGACGTGGCCGAGATACCTGACGGTTTCGGTAAAGAACTCACACTTCCTGAGCTTAAGCGTAATGCCTGCATCGCGTAGGACTCGCATCACATCCCGTACGTGGGTCAAGTGTTCATCCAGGTTGCTGGAGTAGACAATGATGTCATCCAGGTAAACCAGGCAAGTCTTCCACTTGAAGCGGGCTAGCAAAATATCCACGGCTCGTTGAAATGTGGCTGGCGCGTTCGTTAACCCAAAAGGCATACCATTGAATCGGTACAATCCTTCATGACAGACGAAGGCTGTCTTATCACGATCTTCAGCCCTCACGGGGAACTTGCCAATAGCCCCAATTCGCGTCTAGGGTTGTGAATACTTTCGCGTCGCCCAAAGAATCGATGCATTCATCCATTCGTGGGATAGGATACACATCCTTGACCGTAGCCGCGTTCAACTTGCTATAGTCGATGCAAAATCGCCAAGACCCATCAGATTTGAGCGCGAGCACTACCGGCGATGCCCATGGTGACTTAGCCGGCTCGATAACTCCAGCGCGGAGCATCTTCTCAACTTGAGCCTTCTCTTCTTGCCGGGCTGTCAGTCCTGCCCTGTAAGGGTGCTGTGAGATGGGCCGAGTATTCGGTAGCAAATCAATCCGATGTTCGGTGATGCCAATCTTCCCAAGGGATCCATCCCACATCGCCGTGAACTCTTCCAGCATATGCCGCAGTTTATCGCGGTGAGTCTCTGGGACGTGATCGAGGTCCAGAGACTCAAGCTCCTCTAGGGCTTTCTTCTTATCCACATCTTGTGATTCTCGCTCCTTATCCGATGAAGTCGGCTTTGCAATTGAACTTCCCGGTACGCCGGTCTGTTCCGAATCTTTTCGGTGGCTCTCCCCCTCCTCAGCTTCGAGGATTCCGAGAACCTCAGTAGTAGACACCTGAGTAGGCACTATAGCCGCAGGGTGCGGGAGCAATGAACCAATAACTTGGCTTCGCACCAACCGTTGGTGATAACGGCTGAAGTTGGCTACCAACAGCTGTAAAGGCTTGTCGGGTTCAACGAAAACGATCCCATTAGCAAGGGCAAGCTGATGCTTCTCCTGCAAGGCAGGCAGCGGTTGTACCGTTTGTAGGCCACACTGTGGAGATGTCACAGTGACCCAGGCCTGCGATTCCGGCGGGATGCAAATAGACCGAGCTACTCGGAGCTTCGTCGACTTCCGTTCATCGGCGGTGGGCTCCTGCGCAGCAGGCAATGGCACTTGCTTCTTCAAAGCCCTTCTAAGGGGACGCCGGACGATCGGTATGCTCGTGCCGTCTTCCATTTCGACGGTTCTTGCCCGCGGTCGAATTGATTCGACGAAACGGTCGCAGAAGTCAGATCCCAAGATACATGGCGCTGCTAGCTGCTTGCAAACCAAGAAATCGAGCTTCACCACGTGGCGGCCGAGCCTGACGAGCAGGTCGATAACTCCCACTGTCGAAAGTGGCCGATTGTTCGCATCCGCAATGTCAAGAAACGGCGCAGCGCGAATACGAGACCGCATATGCGGCGGGATGAGCGATTGAACCAAAACGTTTGGACCAGCGCCTGTATCCAGGACAGACAACTGCCGAACCATATACTGGTCGGAAACACCTAGGTTGGCGTAAACTTTGTAGTTACGTTTCGCCATGACCAGGACTCTATCCGCGGACCGGCCATTCCTAGACCGTATCCACGGGCGACGCAAGACACCAAGGTGCTCAGAGTCCACGTCTGTAGTGGCCATTTTCCTCGAAAGGATTGTGACCGGGGAGCGAGGCTTCCCAGCCTCAGGCGCTCTAAACCCCGTCGCTAGGGGCGCCTCTCCATTGCTGGAGGCTCCCATGCTCAGTTTTTCTGATCTTCGCCGCCAATCTGCGGAGGTTGTGACTCCGCAGGGGAGGCTACAGTTCCACCATTCGATGGCACCGTTTCCTGGTTTCCAGGCTGAGTCTCCGCCTTCGCACGGAGGTACGATTTGTCGGGAACACGTTCCCAATCGGCGGGCGTCAACGACTCCTACTGAGGCACTATCTTCGCCATATCCCGTATGGGCACTAAGCAATTCGGAGCGATGTGCCCTGGTTTGTAACAGGTATGACAAATAAGGTGACGAAGAAGATCCGCGTTGGGCGGCCGGCGCTTCTGTGGGGGAGGATACGGGTCCCTCCATCCAGGGCGTTGGCTTCGATATCCGCCAGAGTGCGGCACGGTCAATGCCGGGACTTGACGTCCGGCGTATAGAGCGGGGTCTACGTCTACTGTAGACTGCTCCGTCGTCGTTGGCAATTCCGAACTCGGCAGTGAACCATCGTCCTGTAACAGGTGTACGTTATCATAACCCCCCCGAACAGAACCTCGCGAGTGAGACAGTGAAGAGCCCCGGCCTTCTATCTGAAGGAGTCGGCGCGTGCGCGTCTTGATAGCAGCGCGTGCTCGAGCTGCATCTCTCTCAGCTTGGGCAAATTGAACGAGTTCCAGATAGGTAATCCGGCGTTTGTTCTCCCGATAATGGGCTACCAACGTCCGAATTGATCGATCCAGTCCATCAACAAACATCGTACACCGCTCAGCTGCGGAGAACACGTTGCCACATCTGTGGAAAGCCTTATTGAGGCGGGTCGAATAAACATTTTCCGACTCTTCGGCTCCTTGCTTCGTGTCTCGCAGCGCGAGTATAGCACCTTGTATCGCATTGCCTGTCGCGCAAGAGCGCAGGAGATATTGTACCGCTTCCGGCCAGCACGTAACTCCTCCTTCGGAGGCGCGAGACGACCAGCGAACCGAGTTGAATTGATCTTCGGCTACGCCCGTCAAAAAGTATGGCAGTGCGATGTAGGCCTGTGCCTCACTCATCCGAAGTACATCGGCTTCCGCTACGAAGCGGCTAAGAAAATCCAAGACAAGAATTGGATCTTCCCCAGAGAACTTGTGGGGCTTTAGCGTGAGCTCCATTTGCCGGAGATGATTTCGCACTTTGCCAGTCCAACGTGGGGTTCTCTGTGACGCCGTGTCATCAAGCCGATAATATCGGTACGATAGCAGCTTCCGATACAGTAAGTTTGTCGGCTTCAATTCCTTCAATCCAAGGTGTCTCCGTCCTTTCATACGGCCTCGTGCAACACCAGAGGTGGCTTCAGTAGCCCGCGAACAGGATGCACGATAGCGAGAGCAATCTTCCGCGCTGTCCGAAGAGTCGGTAGACGATCCCTTTTGAGGGCCCTCCTCATCAGAAGAGGATGAAGAAGACGAGTCAGACTCGACCTTGACCTTCTTCTTTGCCGGGCGATCCCGGGAACGGCGCGAGTGCTGAGAACCCTCAGAAACCGGGGCTCCCGGCGCAACAGCATCAGATATGATGATTTGCTCGACCGTCTCCAGACGGGTAGCCAGGCGGTCCAGGCGTGCGGAAGCCTGCTCGTGCAGGGCAGCCGACACCTGTCGGTGTTCCATAATCTGGTTGACATCAGACCGTAAAACACGGACGTCGCTCGAAACATCCCGGACACCGGCTTCATCGAGCCGTTGCCGGAGTTTCGTAATATCCCGGATGAGGCCCACTTGGGAGTTCTGCAAGATGCGAACCTGAGCCTCTAATTCACGGAGGGTATACTCGTCGGACCGCGACGACATGACGTCAACCGCTGCGGCGGCATCAGCCGCAGGTGCGGTTTCGGTTGGCCCACGAGTGGTTGGGGTCCCGTTATCAGAACGGAGGCCCCGGGAAGCCGGTTTCGGGTCGCCATTGCCTGGGACCTCCAGGGTGTCCTTCGGCAACGGAGGCAAACTTGCCGGCAAGCCGGACGAACCGGGTACAGAAGCGGCACGTGGCGCTCTACTCCTGCGACGGGACGACATCGTTCACCGACACAGTCGGCCACTTGGCAACCAAAACATCTTCCGAAAACGGAAAATGAGAGAACCGTAAGAACCGATATTCCCAACTATCTGGGCTCCAAACAGACGAACAAACTTCGACAATTGTTGGCCAATAAAGCCGATTCTAAGTCGGGAGACCAGTTTGTGGTGCAAACCCGGTGACTGGAAAACAACAGCCACGTCGCGGAAGAGCACCGACAGGGGTGTTCAAACCCTGCTCCCTACAGGGGTAGGCGCAGTGACAGAACCCCCCGATAGGGCCAACACGAGCCGGGTGTAAATCCGGGTGGCCCCGATCTGGGCGTGCAGTCGGAGGTGGGGGGGTGTAGAATCGGCGTAGGTATCCAGATGGTTCCGGCGAGCCACAGCGAGTGAAGGTACCCATTCTAACGGTATGGGACTACAAGAGATTTGCAAGCGAGCCGCACTGCGGAGCACTGACTCGAGATAACGGGAATAAGTCCCGAGACTACTGGGTCAAACCTACAATGTAGGGCAGAGTAGCGAAAGACGTAAGACGGAAATAAGGACAATAAAATAGATAACAAAAGTGCCGTGACGACGGATTGGTACTCCTCAGAGACGGAGGTTGGTTGATCAGTCCGGGACTGCGGCGGTATTTCCCACGATGGGGCTTGTGACCGTGCGCAAGCGGCAAGAAGATCAGAGCCAAAGGCCTCGTTGAGGTTTACTTCCCGTACAGTAGCGGGAAGTGCCGCCACTTATGTACGGCACTTGAAAACATCAATTGAAATATCTAACTACCCGGCAATGCCGGCCAGTACACTACAGGTGTGCAACCGTGGCAGACTTGCCACGGCGCTCCCGCTATCGGGCCAACTTAGCACACGTGTGCAGAAATACTACCCTTCCTAGCCATACCCCAAAATAGGGCCACTACCACAGTAGCCTCTCATAACCTGAGGTGTCGAAGCCGGTAACGGATCAACAAACTATGAAAAGCACCTCGGTGCATCCCCACACAAGGGCGTTTTGCTCTACACTCTGCGCAATTGATATGATACTCTGGCATGCAGCCCGTAAGTGCTGCGAAGGATAGGGCTGCCACGCTGTCATTTTCAACACCATCACCATCAGGCATTATTCCATATTTCAGCCCTGATTCCAATTACCCCCATCATGGTGTTGACCATCAACTTCATTGTCGCGCACCCGATACCACCGTCATGTGACAGCAGGGAAGTGATGTATTGATGCATGCGACCCAAATTCATGTCATTGCGACGCAAGTGCGTCCACTTCGAGAGGGTACATTCTACCGCAACTACCTCCAAGATCTCGTGTCACGATCAACATGTGACGACCCAATGAGAAGGGTTCGGACTACTTTCTCTCTGGTTTAAGGCTTTCGCCAATAGATGGTTTTTCTGCCATCACTATTTGGAATGGAACGTCGTGTCTAATATTCGTGTATCACCGGACGAATGATGATATGTCAAATTGAATGCTGGAAGTTCCGACAGCATGTGACTGTCTATATAGGCCATCATGTCCTCGTTCTTGCCGCCATGTTAATGCAGTCAGACCACCCACACTATTCTTTCCCAGACTCCAGTTCTTCGTTAATCCCATCTCTTACCTCTTGGCATCTCCATCTTCCTTCAGCACAGTCCGTGCCTCCCTGCCGCCAACCGTTTCTTCTATTTTCCTTCATTTCTCGTCTGGTGGCTTGGTCTCCCACACCGACACTTTTACCTGGCACGGTGCTGCGCTACGATGAAGTTTGTGCTACACTGTTTCCAGAATTGTCTTTGTTACCTACCAGTTTCTTTGTTGATGATTACAAACCTGTTCACCTATTCTGGTTGTCTTTTTTGCTGATTTATTTATTCGTCTGCCATCTTATTTGCTTTGCTTTTGTTACTTGTCTTGTTTCTGGTCTCTGTCTATTTGGGAAATCCTCACTGCCAACTAAATCGTTTGTCTGCTTCTGAGCATCTTTTTCGCATAGGGATTTTGTAACGGTGCTCTCAGAGTGGGCTTGTGTTTCGTCATCACTTGGATTGGCACCGCGTATGTGGTCAAGAGAGTGGCCGTACGTGTTAGTGCTAATTTAATCGTCTCTGAAGTTGTTGGAGCGCATTGCTTAGGGCTGGCGTTATAGTCGCTTTTGAGCTTCTTTTCTTGTATCACTGTTAGTAATTTGATCTAGAAGTGTTTAGTGCTGCTGATGCGCTGGTATTATTGTGTTATCTGCTCCCTAGGATCGATTTGTTGGTTCATCGTTGTTTGTTGTTTGTTTTCTATTGTCACTGAATTTTGCTGGCGTAGGCTTGTTATCCTTCGTTAGTTTATTTCTTTCACAAACCACTGAGCTACACTTTTGTATCGGTTTGTTTTGCCTTTCTAGGCTAATACTCTCGACCTCCCCGGGTTTGTCACCACCCGCGCCATTGTCGGCAAAAATGGCGTTTACAAGAAGTGTAGAAATAATGCCTACAAGAGGTGCTTTATGCAATGTTTTTCTTGTATCCCTTCCTGAGTGTTAAGTGTCGTTTTAAAACTTGCTAGCGAGAGAAAAAGCTCAACCTAAACGACACAGCAGATTCACAAATAAGTGAAATTACGGTAAACAAAAAGCTTAGTTTTCTGCAATAAAGAAATGTGTTCTTTAAAGCTAGAGTTATTAAAGTAAAATACAAACAACTAGCCACAACTACTTAAAAAGCATTGAAAACAATATAGTTGCAGTACACTTCAGATCATTACGTACTAGGTGTAAAACACATCGACTTTGTCTACTGAAAGTTGTACATCTTAAACAGGACAGAAAACAAAACGAAGAAAACATTTATTAAACATTCTTAGTTAAGATGAAATAAAAACCAGTAGATTGTTCCACAAAACTACGTTTATATTCCATATGCAGCACATAAAGAATAAAGCAGTTTAACAACTCTATTTCTATTGAACAAAACTATCATAAAGTAAGGTTGCTGCCATGTCTCTGTGAGTTTCATGAGTTCCGTAATTGTAATTAATTGACTTCCTGTAAAGGACAAATTACTTCCAAGGACTAAATCCAGACCCGTATTTGTGACTTATTATTTTGCGAAATAATAGAAATTGACTGACGACTTTAGCAAAACGAATAGTGATCATCCTATTTTTTTCTTATTTTTAGAGCGTTGTGACTAGTCGGTATGCCATTTTTGTTGACTACTGGTTACTCAATTTACTATTTTGATAGTCACAAATACGGCCCTGACTAAATCCTATTCTGTACTCAGTTTGTAGTCATCATGTATACAATCGCAATATAAGGATACTAGTGCAGCCTATATGAATCTCAGTATGGCACGAAAAATGTATAATTCACATGTAGCTAGCTCTTATTGCCGACTAAAAGCCATGGCATCAGCTATGACCTTCAACCCTTTTTTGTATTCAAACAACTCATTCTTCGACATAAGCTCGAAATATTTTCAGAAACAATTTCAGAAAATTTCCAATCCACTTATTACACAGAATAATGCTTAGATTAATCTCAGTCAATCGAAACAAAGACGGTCTTGCTGTATGAAAAAGAAAGAGGAGAGCGTTTAGCTTTGCCTTTATCTTTTACATAACCATTGGCATTTTCATTTTCCATTTTCTGCAAATGAAGGTGTAACGTAGCGCTATGTCAAACGTTTAAGCTAATCATAATAGTTTCATTAAAACACCAATATATCTAATGCTTTTTAAGCAACGGCTATTAAATATCCACTATTATCATAGTCGATCTTTCAAATCAATCATTCCCTGCGATCGTTTAAGACGCTTTCTTGACATCAAGTCTGCTACGTTTGTGCATAATAAAAAAGGTAGGAATTTTCTATCTACTTTTTAATGTTCAAAACCTTACAAAGCAATATTTTTAGTCAAAAATTACTTTATCTTGGTGCGGAGGCCGTTTTGAGAGGAATGTGACCCAGTTTCTTGGTCAAATTAATAGCCTCTGAGGTACGAAGTAGTTTTTATAGCGCCTTCACAATATCTATATCTGCCCTATTGGCAGTGTAAACGCTCTGAACAGAGTCAAACGTGCATATTAGTATATGCAATGTCTCTGCAGATAAAGTGCAGGAAGGTTGCGCATGAACTTTGTTTTACTCTACAAGTTCTTTTCAGTAGCATGTGCCATATGAGTTCCATGATGCATGTGGACGCCATTTTTGTGGACGAATGGCGCGGGTGGTGACAACCCAACTGCAGAAACGAAAACCAGGGGGTACCAGCCGTCGTGCTGTTGTTGACGGCAACGTAGCGTTCTGTTGTTGCTAGCGTATGGTAGGCAGCAAAGATCAGCAGCCCTGTGACAGCAAACTAGAGTAGTCCACAGCTGGGCGGGGAGCGAAAGAACGCAAAGGGTGCGCAAACGTCAACCTAAGTTCGTCGGAACTGGGTACTGGTAGTTGCAAGCGACGGCGTAGAAGTGCAAGCGAGCCCAAGACAGGGCAGCACGACTAGCCGCGTAGAGACGAGTTGTGAAGCGGGAGACCAAGCCGCTCACTGTTGGGTTGAATGTAGGAAGGTTGATGGCAAGGGGGAGCAAACTGCTCTGAAGGGTGGTGGGGGTTTGCCAAAGGAAGTGTGTGTGAGGTCGTCAAGGTGGTCTGCCCCCTCCAGATTTTGGAGACCATCGCTCTTCGGAGGGGGGTTTATATAAAGAAATGAGCCATTGAATAATCTCAAAGAATGCATACTAGTCGTATTTCTAATCTAAGGGTTCACTACTTACTACTTGTATATTTATGTCTTGTGTGGGTTTCTTGATTGGTTCCTCCCACAACTGCTGTTTCGATGCGGTCATAACCACCTGGCCATAATGAGTCTCTTGACCGTCTCTTTATAGACGCGAAGCAGCTTCTCATTGAGACAGGTCAGGTCGCGTGTGCCTTCCATTCCACAGAAAAGTTGTCCGAAATTCCATTAGTTTTGCCCGAATCGATGAGTCGTTTCCATTTGATTGGTGACATGTAAGGTTATCCCCTTGTTGACAAGTAATAATTCCTTTCCATGGGACATGTCACCGACATGTCCTCAGCTGTTTTGTTCGTAATGGTTTGTCAACAAGACATTAATTCCTTCCCAACAATTTCTTGTTGAAAATTAATCACTTTCCCTAATTAATTGTCAGTTCCTTCCCAATGCATTGGTGAACTAATGTCTCAGGTGCACCCAGTAAATTGCCACGTGGCCACCACTCTGTCAACTGCTGAGTGGTGCTGCACATATACCTGCATCACGCCATCCGACTGTCTTCGTCACCTTGCAGACATCCCACCGAGTCGCTGCAGCCACCCTTGCACCTATCGTTCATCCTGCCACCTCCCATGCCACCCCGTACCCGCTCAGTCCTCGATGTAGAGGCAGAGGAGGCCTCCATCGTGGACGAGATTCACGAAATTCTCTTCAACGTCACGTACGATTACCGCACGGGCTACATTGCTGGCTTCCGCGACGCCGTTTTCAGGATCCGCGCCGCGCTACAGGAGCTAATTCGCGCCGCCGAATCCGTAGGAACTGGAGACGTACCGTTGACTCGTATTACCTTGAATGGTGTGCGTCGTATTCAGCGTTGAGTCCGCCGTAATTGCTTGATACTGAGGGCTTCCTGCTGCTTCTAGTAAAAATCTGCTTTCTTTGCGTAACGGACGCTCCTCTTCAATGCTTCTCCACACGCCCTTCTGCGCTGCATCTTCACACACTCCCCACCTAAGCGGTCGCTTCGCCTGGGCGGCCGTGAATTAGATCTTACATCGTATTTCCCAAAGCTCCGGTGCGCGAAACTTCTTCAGTGGTGTATAGGAACGGATATGGAGGCTCTGGGTAGTCGGGGTCTGGATTGAAGTCCACAATGAACTCCTCCCGTTGTCCGATAAGTCGGATGTAGTCCACCACTTGTTTTTCATGTGTTGCAGCTGGCGGGAGGTGACCATATTTTCCGACCACATAATGATAGAGAAGGAATATGGTTCGATCAGCGCCAAGTCTCGTCATTTGTGGGTGTAGCCTTCGTGCCAACCTTCCCAGCATTTCATGAGAACGTCTTGTGATGTACTGACCATATACATGGTGTACGCTAAGGCAGAGATGGAAGCAGTTCCAGACAACCCTGTGCTTCTCCCAATCTTCACAATCCAATGGCGCAAGCCAGTCTTCTAGTGTACGACCACCGACTTCCAGAGTTAGATAATCTACTTCTGGGTTGCGAACTTCGTAGTCGACAACAATTGGCATTGCAACCATGTCAAGTGCATGAATCACTTCTTGTCGCAAGGTCCTTGGTCGCTCGTAATAGGGTTTGAGTCTCCTTGCGTGTATGCCTCTTCGGGACATGCGGCGATGCGGAGAGATGAGGTAGTACCGAGGGTGACTTGCACGAATAATATGACAAGGGCCATAGAACTTTGAGATAAACGACGGCCACTTGATTCCGGGATTCATAGCTCCTGCTCGCATGACTAGGACCTGGTCTCCCACTGCAAACCTATGGCCATAGCGTCCTTCGTTCCTTCGCGCGGGTTGCCTATCGACGCGAGTGGCCCTACCGATTGCGGCTGCTTGAAGTTCTGTAATTCTGTTTGCCGGGGAGGCCGAAGTTATGAACGGAGGAGGATCGGTATGGTGCATGCGAGGGTAGACCCCGTATAGCAGCTCAAAAGGGGAGTACCCCTCAGTCATTTGACGAGTTCTGTACCCGAATAAAACATCAGGCAATGCTTCATCCCAGCCAACGCTTTTCTCACGAATGATCTTGCTTAGTGACCTCTTAATGGTTCCCACCATCCTTTCTGCTCGTCCATTTGACATCGGTGCGTACGCTAGAACAGGTTTGAGCGAGATACCGTGCTCCCACATGTATTCTTGCACCGTAGCCGCTAGAAAAGATGTTGCATTATCAGATATGATGACACGTGGGTAACCGAAGGGGGCAACAATCTCTTGCTTCACAAATCTTAGGACTTCAGCCGCTGTGGCGTTCTTCGTAGCTAGAGCGACAGGCCATCCTGTTAAATGCTCCACTCCTATCAGAAGGAACCGATTACCATTGCGAGTGGGGCGGAACGGTCAGGCGAAATCGATAGAAAATGTGTCGAAAACATTTGTAAGTGAGGCCCGCTGACCAGCGCGATAAGCTAGAAAGGCGCCCATGAATTGGCATCCGTTACAGCTCCTGACATATTCAGAGACTTCAAAGCGCATAGTGGGCCACCAAAATCTAGTAGAGAGATGTTTCATGGTTGCCTTGAAGTCCCAGTGCCCCACATCATCATAGAAGGTTCGAATGATTTGGATCCTTTCGGATACATTGGGGACGAGCCTTAGCCAACCACCCATTCTGCGATAAAGGCCTCCATCCCAGACTGTAAACTTCTTTGCGTTGCGTTTGATTGCAGCCCTAATTTTGGGGTCCTCTTCGTCGATCGCCATGTGGTTCAAGTGCCGTGCGATGTTGGCATAGTAAGGCTCTAAGCCATTGAACGCGTCAGTAACTGGGGCGGCCACGGCAGCTGAGTTCTCATATTTGTTCATGGCAAAGCGAGAAAGGTAGTCCGCTGCGTGGTTCTTGTCGCCAGCACGATAGACGATTTCGAACTCATACTCAGCCAAGAAGTCCAACCATCTGGCCAGCCGACCGTGCATATCTTTCTTTGTGAACGCATATTTTAAAGCCTGGTGGTCCGTGACCAACTGAAAGGGCTGAGAACCAAGTAGGTACATTCTGAACTTCTTCAACGCAAAGACAACAGCTAAGGCTTCTTGTTCACATACTGAATACCTTTTCTCTGTTGCCGTCATGGTTCTGCTCGCGTATTGTAGCGGATGAAAGTTCCCATCTGACTTCTTTTGCGCCAGAACAGCACCCAGTGCGACTGAGGAAGCATCTGTTTCAACGCGGAATGGAGAGTCAAAGTCGGGAAAAGCCAAGACGGGGGGTGTCGTGAGTTTCTGCTTCAACTCATTGAAAGCCTTGAGCATTTCATCAGTGAACTCTAGTCTTCCCTTACCCGAGGTGGAGGCATGCAGGACCGACGAGGTCTCGGCAAAATGCGTAATAAATCGTCGGTAGTAGCCCGCAAGGCCCAGGAAGCTTCTTAGCTCGGTAACTGTCCTTGGCACTGGAGCATTTGGAATGGCCTCGACCTTTCCTGCATCCACAGACACACCAGTCTCTTCCACAACATGCCCTAGCAGCTTGATCTTTGGTTGAGCGAACTCGCACTTGGAAATCTTCAGTTTTAGACCATGCGACGAGATAGTTTTCAGCACAGTTCCAACATGTTCGAAGTGCTCCTCAAGGCCTTTGGAAAATATTACCACATCATCAACATAGACCCGAGCAAACTCACAGCGATTGAGGATCGAGTCCATCATACGTTGGAACGTGGATGGCGCGTTCATGAGCCCAAACGGCATGACTTCAAACTGGTACGTGCCCTGCATACAGACAAAAGTGGTCATCTCTTTGCACTTCTGTGACATGCGGATCTGCCAATATCCTGAGAATAGGTCAAGAGTCGTGAAGAAGGAGGCTCCCCGAATATCGTCAAATATCTGTTCCATGCGAGGCAACGGCCACCGATCGGCTTTCATGACCCTGTTCAACGACCTATAGTCTACGCAGAACCTAGGCTTCCCGTCCTTCTTAGTAGCTATGACAACGGGAAAAGACCAGGGGGATGTACAAGGCTTGATGATACCTGCTGATAGCATCTTTTCAACCTCTTTCCTAACCACTTCATCATGCTTTGGTGGCAGGCGTCTTACTCGAGAGTATATGGGTGTATCGACAGTGAGTGAGAACTCGTGCATCACGGGGACATCGGAGGGGCGCAGATCATACAAAGACCAGGCTACGACATCCAGGTCGAGCAACGTGGCTAGCAACTTCTGTTGTGCCTCAAGAGGTAAGTGCGATACTCTCTCAAGGATAATTGCCCTTTGATCCGCATCCGGATGATAGTCTCTTCTGTCAAAGGTCCTACCATCTCCGTCCCGAGCAATGGGATCCAGTAATGAGAACTCAGCCTGGGAGGTAAGGCAGTTTGCTTCAACCCTTTTCTCACTATCGTCAACCCCATGTGGACCCTGCTGTTTGCTAGATTGCTCTTCATCGCTCGATGCTTTGGAGGGATGTCTAGCATTAAGAGGTGGTTGCGAGGGGCCTGGCCGCAACCCGGTGCTTCCCGAGCTGCCAATGGCTTGCGTCTGAAATTCCTCTTGAGGAAGCTCTTCCTCCAAGGCGATTACAAGAAGGCCCTCGTCATCCTCCTCCAGCTTTCCCATACGATTAAAGGGCATGTTGTGTTGCCCTAAGTGCGGAGGATGTGCAGGATCGGGAACGGGGTACCGTATTTCAACCCGTACGACCAAAAAGTCGCTAACAAGCTCGCCTTCTTCAATGGTAACAGCTTGACTTCGTCCTTGATGGGGATAGTGAGGACTGGGTCCCGATAGAGAGACGTATCAGCGATCTCAACCTCTTCGGGGGAGGAGTCTTCCTCTTCTGCAATTTCTTCATGATCTTCTTCATGATCTACTTCATCACCTACTTCATTATTCACTTCATCATCTACTTCTTCATCTGCATCTTCTTCTTCATCTCCTTCGACTTCATCTTCATGGTGTACAACTTCTTCAACATTCTCGCTCTTATCAGGCTGCTGGACGCTGGTGTCCGTCGACGAGCTTTGGAAAGACGATGGATTCGGATGACGGTCGTCAACAGACCCCTGGAGCCCCACGTAAGTGACATGTTCTTGTCGTTCCTCTCCTTGGGATGCGTCGGGAGGGTCTCGCTCACTTTGCGTGTCTGGGATTGGCCACCCCTCTTCGAATCGAACTACGTGTGCGGCGAGGGGATCCACCTCCAGTACTCCCATGTTCCCATAAGGTAGTTGAGATGTGTGAGGATGGACAGAATCACCAGGCGCCAGCTGAGGGTAACGACGATAAATCGGACGATGAGGTAGTCCGGCTGACCATCCGGATCTTCCGGTATTAACAAGACAACATCGCTCCTTATCGGAAGGACGAGACCTTGCTCGGGTGGAGGAGAACCTTCTTCATCATTCTCACTCGAACTGTCTTCGTTTTCGTCTGCTGCTTCAAGTCTTTCGCGCTCCTTATCCAATACTTGTGGTTGAGGCAGCACGGGTTCCCCTTCTTCTTGGGTGACGTTCAACTCCTGAAAATCTTCCACATAATCTCGATGGAGCGAGACAACTGAGGGCTGACGTCCGCTCGGCAATCCTTGCTCATGATGCAAGGCGGACAGAGCATATGCCGACGTGTCCGGTTTGCCTTTCGGGAAGAAGAAAGTAGGTTCTGCTTCCTCCTGATCATCCTCACTTTCGGAGGAGAACGAGTCGGAGGCCGACGTGAAGTCTTCACTGTCCGTATGTGCCATTTCCTCAACAAAGTCTTCATCAGGCCGATCGTAGTCCAGTGGCAAGACGGTGCTGTCACCATCGAACCGCATGGAGACTTGCTGAGTGCCAAGGTCCAAACAAGCTTGCAAAGATTCAAGCGTAGGGCACCCAATTATGACGTGAAAGGGGGGGTTCTCCACGACTAAGAAGTCCAAAGGTGCTCGCAGAGAGCCGAATACTACTGGTATATCTTGTACTCGCCCTCGGACCAAGGATTTCGTCCCGTCAGCAACAATGATCCTCCGGCCTGAAGGCCTTAGTTCAAGAGACAACCTTTGGCTAAAAGCGATCGACATCAAATTGGGGATTGCGCCTGAATCCAGCAACGCCTGGCACACGGTCCCGTATACCGCCACATTAACCACTTTTAGGGATGGAGGCAGCGCCGGAGCCTGAGCGAGTGCTACTTTCTTACCACTGAAGCTCCCGGAAAGAATCCGACGAAGATCTTTCTTAGCGTTGTCAGCGTCTCCCCGAGCTAACTGACCAAACGTAATCCCAGTTGGGGCTTTAGCAAGCTCTTCATAAACGTTGTACTTAGCGATATGCTCCTGGATCTTAATCTTCTTAGGCTTGGCCTTCGGCTTGCTAGTTGAAGTCTTTCGCGCTTTCGATGGTGCCTTCGAGATTCTTCTTGGTGGCTTAGCCACGGCTCCAGCATCCTGGCTTTGGGGAAACATCACAGGTGAGATGCCTGGAAGGGTAGTGGTGCGGGGCTGCTTTGGCAGAGGGTTACCGTCTGAGTCTCTTTTCGTCGTAGTCACGACATCATCATCGTCAGAGTCATTGATAACCACTGACACAGGGTTTTCCTCAGACCTGATCCGCACGTTCTTTTCCTTTAAAGCCCTCTCCACGCCCGACTCGGACTTGACACCTTCAAAGGACACGTTAGAGCCTGGTTCCGCCTTAGGCTTGGACCAACAAGTCGTTACGGAGTGACCGATCCTTCCGCAGCCACCGCAGCGCGTGTTGCGATGCGGGTTCAGTTCGCAACGGTTTGCAAAGTGACCAGGCTGGTGACAGTAGGAGCAAGTCTGCTCCTTCTCTTGACGAGGCCCTGCCGCTTGAGTCTTCTTTACGAGGAGGTGAAGCTCCGCCATTTGCTCAGCCAGTCGCTCAACCTTGTCTTCAAGTGGCGCTGCACTCGGGCGTGCGGCTTTCGTCTTCGAGGTCCTCTGTAACATTTGCTTCGGTGGTGGAAGCGCGCTCAATGCGCCGTAGGAGCCCAGCGCTTTCCTTCCTGCTACAAAGGATCTCACCAAGCCCTTGAGAGCGTCGTAAGTGTCCGCTCCGCGGAAGATGATAAATTGGGCTAGATCGGCATACTCCATAGCGGCATTACGTAGAAGGCCACACTTCGCCTTCTCGTTGAAGCCTGCTAACTCATAATAAGCACCCATCTTCTTCAATGATCCCAATAGATCCCCATAATCTAGACGAGCAGTGACAGCGCAACGAATTTGCTCTTCAGGCTCATCAGTGGCCCCAAAGCGCTCAATGAGGGCCTGCTTCACACCAGCGTATTCTCGGGCCTCACTCGTAAGCGAACCGTTCATAGCGTAGGTATCGTAATAAAAGTTAAAGGCCTCTCCTTCTAGAAACCCAAGAAGCCTCACTGCGCGCTCACCATCATCCATACCAACGTTGGCCACGTTCTCGAAATAGAAGAGAAACTTTCGGACATCCATAGAAGTCCCATTGAAAGACATGACTGGTTCACTCGGAACTGGGCCCTGCTGGGGGTACCATGTGGACGCCATTTTTGTGGACGAATGGCGCGGGTGGTGACAACCCAACTGCAGAAACGAAAACCAGGGGGTACCAGCCGTCGTGCTGTTGTTGACGGCAACGTAGCGTTCTGTTGTTGCTAGCGTATGGTAGGCAGCAAAGATCAGCAGCCCTGTGACAGCAAACTAGAGTAGTCCACAGCTGGGCGGGGAGCGAAAGAACGCAAAGGGTGCGCAAACGTCAACCTAAGTTCGTCGGAACTGGGTACTGGTAGTTGCAAGCGACGGCGTAGAAGTGCAAGCGAGCCCAAGACAGGGCAGCACGACTAGCCGCGTAGAGACGAGTTGTGAAGCGGGAGACCAAGCCGCTCACTGTTGGGTTGAATGTAGGAAGGTTGATGGCAAGGGGGAGCAAACTGCTCTGAAGGGTGGTGGGGGTTTGCCAAAGGAAGTGTGTGTGAGGTCGTCAAGGTGGTCTGCCCCCTCCAGATTTTGGAGACCATCGCTCTTCGGAGGGGGGTTTATATAAAGAAATGAGCCATTGAATAATCTCAAAGAATGCATACTAGTCGTATTTCTAATCTAAGGGTTCACTACTTACTACTTGTATATTTATGTCTTGTGTGGGTTTCTTGATTGGTTCCTCCCACAACTGCTGTTTCGATGCGGTCATAACCACCTGGCCATAATGAGTCTCTTGACCGTCTCTTTATAGACGCGAAGCAGCTTCTCATTGAGACAGGTCAGGTCGCGTGTGCCTTCCATTCCACAGAAAAGTTGTCCGAAATTCCATTAGTTTTGCCCGAATCGATGAGTCGTTTCCATTTGATTGGTGACATGTAAGGTTATCCCCTTGTTGACAAGTAATAATTCCTTTCCATGGGACATGTCACCGACATGTCCTCAGCTGTTTTGTTCGTAATGGTTTGTCAACAAGACATTAATTCCTTCCCAACAATTTCTTGTTGAAAATTAATCACTTTCCCTAATTAATTGTCAGTTCCTTCCCAATGCATTGGTGAACTAATGTCTCAGGTGCACCCAGTAAATTGCCACGTGGCCACCACTCTGTCAACTGCTGAGTGGTGCTGCACATATACCTGCATCACGCCATCCGACTGTCTTCGTCACCTTGCAGACATCCCACCGAGTCGCTGCAGCCACCCTTGCACCTATCGTTCATCCTGCCACCTCCCATGCCACCCCGTACCCGCTCAGTCCTCGATGTAGAGGCAGAGGAGGCCTCCATCGTGGACGAGATTCACGAAATTCTCTTCAACGTCACGTACGATTACCGCACGGGCTACATTGCTGGCTTCCGCGACGCCGTTTTCAGGATCCGCGCCGCGCTACAGGAGCTAATTCGCGCCGCCGAATCCGTAGGAACTGGAGACGTACCGTTGACTCGTATTACCTGAATGGTGTGCGTCGTATTCAGCGTTGAGTCCGCCGTAATTGCTTGATACTGAGGGCTTCCTGCTGCTTCTAGTAAAAATCTGCTTTCTTTGCGTAACGGACGCTCCTCTTCAATGCTTCTCACACGCCCTTCTGCGCTGCATCTTCACACACTCCCCACCTAAGCGGTCGCTTCGCCTGGGCGGCCGTGAATTAGATCTTACATCGTATTTCCCAAAGCTCCGGTGCGCGAAACTTCTTCAGTGGTGTATAGGAACGGATATGGAGGCTCTGGGTAGTCGGGGTCTGGATTGAAGTCCACAATGAACTCCTCCCGTTGTCCGATAAGTCGGATGTAGTCCACCACTTGTTCTTCATGTGTTGCAGCTGGCGGGAGGTGACCATATTTTCCGACCACATAATGATAGAGAAGGAATATGGTTCGATCAGCGCCAAGTCTCGTCATTTGTGGGTGTAGCCTTCGTGCCAACCTTCCCAGCATTTCATGAGAACGTCTTGTGATGTACTGACCATATACATGGTGTACGCTAAGGCAGAGATGGAAGCAGTTCCAGACAACCCTGTGCTTCTCCCAATCTTCACAATCCAATGGCGCAAGCCAGTCTTCTAGTGTACGACCACCGACTTCCAGAGTTAGATAATCTACTTCTGGGTTGCGAACTTCGTAGTCGACAACAATTGGCATTGCAACCATGTCAAGTGCATGAATCACTTCTTGTCGCAAGGTCCTTGGTCGCTCGTAATAGGGTTTGAGTCTCCTTGCGTGTATGCCTCTTCGGGACATGCGGCGATGCGGAGAGATGAGGTAGTACCGAGGGTGACTTGCACGAATAATATGACAAGGGCCATAGAACTTTGAGATAAACGACGGCCACTTGATTCCGGGATTCATAGCTCCTGCTCGCATGACTAGGACCTGGTCTCCCACTGCAAACCTATGGCCATAGCGTCCTTCGTTCCTTCGCGCGGGTTGCCTATCGACGCGAGTGGCCCTACCGATTGCGGCTGCTTGAAGTTCTGTAATTCTGTTTGCCGGGGAGGCCGAAGTTATGAACGGAGGAGGATCGGTATGGTGCATGCGAGGGTAGACCCCGTATAGCAGCTCAAAAGGGGAGTACCCCTCAGTCATTTGACGAGTTCTGTACCCGAATAAAACATCAGGCAATGCTTCATCCCAGCCAACGCTTTTCTCACGAATGATCTTGCTTAGTGACCTCTTAATGGTTCCCACCATCCTTTCTGCTCGTCCATTTGACATCGGTGCGTACGCTAGAACAGGTTTGAGCGAGATACCGTGCTCCCACATGTATTCTTGCACCGTAGCCGCTAGAAAAGATGTTGCATTATCAGATATGATGACACGTGGGTAACCGAAGGGGGCAACAATCTCTTGCTTCACAAATCTTAGGACTTCAGCCGCTGTGGCGTTCTTCGTAGCTAGAGCGACAGGCCATCCTGTTAAATGCTCCACTCCTATCAGAAGGAACCGATTACCATTGCGAGTGGGGCGGAACGGTCAGGCGAAATCGATAGAAAATGTGTCGAAAACATTTGTAAGTGAGGCCCGCTGACCAGCGCGATAAGCTAGAAAGGCGCCCATGAACTTCGGCATCCGTTACACTCCTGACATATGCAGAGACTTCAAAGC